>CM077465.1:110859670-110980753 GCA_039654755.1 Calcarius lapponicus | reverse complement strand
CCCGCCTTGCACAACCAGGAGCGCGGACAAGAAAGGGCCATTTCTCCGGGAGGCGGCGGGACGTGCCAGCCGGGCTGGCGGTACGGCCGGGCCGCGCAGGGAGGCGGCAGCTGCAGCCCAGCCCTCCCTCAATGCCGCCTTGTTCTGCCCCGGCCTCCGCGGCCGCGCAGCGCGGCTCCGCGGGCTCTGCGAGGGGACGCGCTCGGGGCGGGGGGGCGGCGGGGGGGGGGAGGGGGGAATTTCCTGTGAAATGAGAGAGAAACTTGTCAGAGAAGAGGAGAGGCTCTGTTGGCCTTCAAAGAGAGAGCAGAGAGAGCGGGATTCTTTTTCCTTGCGCCCCCTCTTTTTTTTTTTCCTCTTTTTTTCCCCCTTTTTTTTTTCTTTTTTTTTTTTTTTCCAGAATAGATATAGCACGAATTTTTAATTCGCCTGCCTTTCACAGACAACAATGCTGGGTTTGAAAGCTGGGCACAATTTGGGTTTTGTGAGGGGTCCCCGGCCCAGCTGGCCATATGGGATACAACATGTAGAACATGCCGAACAATGAGCGCGAGTGACAGCCCGAACAAAACGCGGAGGACACCCGCTCCCTTGACTCCGCGCTCCGCATCAATGCCGAGCCCCAAAAAACAGAGAAACAGCCAAGGCCGAGGCGCAGGGAGGGCGTCCCCCCCCTCCTCCCGCACCGTCTCTCCCGGTTTTTTCGCCGGCTCCTTTGGCTTCCTTGGCTGCGGCTCGTTAATATGCACGCCTCTAACATGCTCACCTCCCTGCCTCCCCCATTGTGCTGCTCTCTGAAGTCTACTGTATATTGTGCAAAGATAGACTGGCCCGGCAGCACGGCAGATATAAGGCCACGGAGGTTAGGGCCACACAACTGGTTTGATAGACTCGCCACAGCCCGAGGGGAATGAGGAAAAAAAAAAAAATCAATCAAAAAAAACCAAACCACCCGAAAACGGGAAAAATTTGGGATTTTTTTTTTAATTAAAAAAATAAGTAAGGAGGAAAAAGCGACAGTTTTCCGTCTGTCCGCCGGGTTTGGAGAAGGGAAAACCGGCTCCCGTCGCTGCGTCCCCCTCGGGCGCGGGACAGCAGCGGAGCTCCCCGGGGCTTGCGCGGAGCCTCGGTGCTTGGGGGACAGGAGCTAGGGATGGGAAAACAGCGGCGGAAAAATGTAGGAAAAGGATAAAAAACCCCGGCGGCGGCGCGGAGGCTGCGGGATGCGCTGGGGCGGAGGGGCGCGCCGGGATCGGCGGGGCCGGGATGCTGCGGGATCGGGATTTTGCGGGACGGGGATGCTGCGGGGCGGCACCGCTCGTCCCTTTTGGCATTGAGCTGCCCCGTCCTGGCCGGGCTCCTGACAAAAGCCTGTTTGGGTTTGTTTTCGTTTTTTTGAAGCGTCTTCGGCAGCCCGAAAGCCGCAGGGGCGGGCGAGGGAGCCGCTGCTCTGCCGCAAGCCGCCCCGGGCCGCGCTCGGTGCCGCTCCCCGTTACAGCCCGGCCCCCGCCTCGCCTCCCTCTTCTCTCTGCTCCCTCCCCCTCCGAGTTTTTGGGGGGTTCACCCCGGGTTAACCCTTTCCCGAGGGCTGACCCCGAGGTCGGCTCTCCCTCCCGCTCGCAGGGGCTCCAGCCCGGGGAGGGGGCGCCGGGGCGATGCCGGAGCCCAAATCGCAGCAGCACTGAGGAGCAGAACAGCGCACTCACAGATGGAAATCAGGAAAATATAAATTCTCCCCGCTCCGGTTTTTCGCCGGCGGATTGAAACCGACTGGCCCCACAAAAAAAAAAAAAAAACCAGTTTTTTTCCCCAAAAAAGAAGCCCGGCGGGTGCAGGGGGCAGCGTGGGGCCCCGCTCGGCCGTGTCACCCCCGCGGGGACCCGGCCGGGCCCGGGCAGAGCTGCCTCGGGGGACGCGGGGCCGCCGCCGAGGCCGCGACTTTCCGTCCTTGTTATTGGCCCCTTCTCTACTATTTTCCCTCGAAAACCCAGCTTAAAAAAAAAAAAAAAATTAAAATTCGTATTAAACGGCGGGGAGGCCGGGCGGGGCGGGGGTGCCCAGGGGGCCGCTCTCCGCCCGGAGAGGGTTTCGGCGTCCGCGGGGCTTTTTCCCCCGCTCGGGAATGGTTAAGGCGACCCCCAAACGGGGGAGAGCGAAGGGAGCGCCCCGGCCGCGGCTCACGGCAGCGACAACGACCGCGACAAGGTGCAAAAACACCCCGGCCAGCAGCTGCCGGCGCCGCAAAGTGCGCTCGAAGGACAGAGCCTGAGCTCCCCTTTTGGGGTGCCCCGCGCGGCGGCCGCACCCCCGTTCCTCACAAAATCACAGGAGCAGCGGGGGGAATTTTATTCTTTATTTTTTTTCCTTTTTTTTTTTTTTTTTTGTAATTCTGACCATCTCCCCCCCCCCCCTCCCCTTTTTCCTCTTTTATTTTATTTGTAGGTAGACAGGACCACTCTGGATGGCGCAAAAAATTTCTGTAAACAATGACGCACAAAAAACACCTCCCTTCCCTTACCCCCCGCCTCCCCCCGAAATGAAACCGAACCCCCCCCCAAAAAATGGAGGGGAAAAGAAACGGCAGAGGGAAAGAACCCATAATAATAATAATAATAGCAATAATAATAATAATAGCAATAATAATAATAATAATAATAGCGTTTCCCTCGCCATTCCTTCCCCCGCAGTTGTTTTTTTTTTTTTTTTAATTTTTGGAGCATCAGTCTGTCTCCTTTTTTTTTTTTTTTTTTCCTCTCTCTCTCTCTCTCTCTCTCTCGGTTTGTGCCTGTTAATTCTGTGTTTTCCTCCGTTCTCGGGGGCGTGTGCGCGGGGCCCTCACCAAGTCCATTGCTGCGCCTGTACCAAGTGGTGCGCTGTGGGGTACTGGGGGCTGCCGGCCGCGCTGTACTGCGCGTTGTACTGCATGTGCTGCTGCAGGGACTGCGCGCTGTACGCCGAGAACGGGATGCCCGCCTGGAACGTCGCGGCTGCCAAGTCCTGGGCTTTGAGCGTGTGGCAGGGCTTGCCGTCCCTGACTAGCACCGGCACGGCCACCCGCCGCGGCGAGGGGAGAGGAGTCACTTCCATACCTTTCTCGGCCCGCGCCCGCTTCATCTTGTAGCGGTGGTTCTGGAACCAGATCTTCACCTGCGTGGGGGTCAGGCGGATCAGGCTGGCCAGGTGCTCCCGCTCGGGCGCCGACAGGTACCGCTGCTGCCGGAACCGCCGCTCCAGCTCGTAGGTCTGCGCCTTGGAGAAGAGCACCCTCCTCTTCCTCTTCTTGCCCGCGTCCCCGCCGCCCACCGCTTCCTTCTCGTTGTCGGGCGACTCGTCCGCCGACGGCTCCGGGGATTTGGCCGAGGGGTCCTGGCCGCCGCCGCCGCCGGCCGCCAGCCCGTGCACTGCGGACAAGCCGCGCCCGGTCAGCCCAGGGCGCCGGGATGGGCCGGGGCAGCCCCGCCGCCGCCCCCCGCAGCCCTTCCTGCCGGGATGGAGGCCGGCCGTGGAGAGAGGCAACCCCCCTCCATCCCTCCATCCATCCCTCCATCCATCCCTCCATGCATCCATCCCTCCATCCATCCCTCCATGCATCCATCCCTCCATCCATGCATCCATCCCTCCCTGCATCCATCCCTCCATGCATCCATCCATCCATCCCTCCATCCATCCATCCATCCATCCATCCGGCCGCAGGTCCCCCCCTTCGAGCCGCATCCCTCCCCCAGCGCCCCCCGCTCTCGGCCGCCCCGGCACTCACGGGAGTACTGGATGCCCTCGGCGCTCGCCAGCCAGCGCGTGTAGGGATTATCGCTGTTATCGTAGAAAGGGCTCTTCAAAGGCAGCGTCGGAACAGTGTCCAAGGGGGTTTGTCCCAAAACTCCCGCTTTCCTGGGCGGCTCGGGCGCCTCGCTCTCCTCCTCGCCGCCCTCCGCCGAGCCGTCCTCATCGTTGGTGTCGGGGAGGTCCAAAATGTCCTTCACCGAGAAGCCCGTCTTTGTGTTGGTCAGAGACATGTTCCGGCCAAATTCCGCCTGGGAAAGTTGGAGCCGCGGCTCGGCCGAGCCGCCGGGTCACGGCTGGGCACGCACACGCCGAGCGGCGACAGCGACACTGCGCAGGGACGCGGGGAGGGACGGGCGGGGGGGGGCACGGCACGCGTGGAAAAAAAAAAGGGGGGAAAAAAATAGAATAGTAATATGGATTTATAGAAAAATAAGCGGCGGGGGCTGTGCGGGAGAAGCGGGCCGCAGCGGCGGGTCTCTGCGGTGGTGGTTGTTCTGCCACGGGGGAAAATTCCGAGAGCGGGAGCAGCAGCTGGTTTCGGGAATAGTTTGTAACTCCAGGGAAAGAAAAAAAAAAAAAATTAAAAAAAAAAAAAGGGGGGGGGGGGGGGAAGAGACGCCAAAAAAAAAAAAAAAAAAGGTAAAAAAAAAAAAAGATCACTTCTGGATCTCGTTCAGCCGCGCCGAACCCGCGCCTGCCGCTGGAAAATCCCGAGCCATTGCTGGAGCGAGGAGTCCATATAAGGCTGGTCCCCACACATGAACCTGCCGAGAGGAGGGAGAAAAAAAAAAAAACTACATTAAACCCAGGAAAGGTTGGCCACGTGTGGGCGGGTCTTGGAAGTCAAGTGGATGAAGACAGTGTTTGCAGATGTGAAATTGCGGGTTTTGGGCGAGCTCCGAGCTTCCACCATTGGTGATGAGTGGTATAACGTGTCAGTTAATTACCGGCGCGGGGAGGGTCCTCGGCGCGGGGGGGGGCGGCAGGGGGCGAGGGAAGGAGAGAGGGAGGGAGGGATGGAGGGAGGGATGGAGGGAGAGGGAGGGAGGGAGGGAAGGAGGGGGCGACTTCCCAGCTCTTTTTAAGGGCACTATTTACATACAAAGAGCTCCGCACCAGCCCGACGCTCCGGACGCTCCAAAGTGTGTTTTCCACCCGTGTTTTACTCCGACCAAAAAAAAAAAAAATCGCAATAATAATAATAATAATAATAATAATAATAATAATAATAATAATAATAATAATAATTAATAATAATAATTTGCTGTTCCCACAGCCGCTCAGCCTGCGCACCCCGCTCGGGACCGAAGCGGCTCAGATGGCAAGAGCCCAACTTATCTAACCCGCCTAGGTCAATATTTTGGTTGGGGCTTAGGGATGAGCGCTGGAAATTAAACAGCGAGTAATTGATTCTAGTTTGCTCCGAAATTAAGCGAACTGGCAAAACGCGATCGTCAAGCGCGACCCGACGAGATCCGGGAGGTGATTACCGGGGAGGGGGGGAGTGTGTGCTTATTTGAAGAGGTCTCATTGATTTTGCCACCTTCTTCCAGGGGAATGAATCCAGCCCGTTGGGATCATTCGATGGGCTGCAGCCCGATGGACTCATACACGACTGGATTTTTCTTTTCTTTTCCATTTTTTTTTTCTTTCTTTCTTTTTCAGGACTTGGGGAAGGAGGGCGAGGGGCAAAGAAGGGGTTCCCTCCCAAGGGAAGGCCGGCACCCCAGGTGTCACCACGCTCGCACACAGCCGCGCTCAGGCTCTGGGGGCTCGCAGAGACCGCCCCTACTTCTCTCTGTCTGCCACCAACTTTTATTCCCATTGCCTTTCTTCCTTCGTCCTGTTCTCTGCACCTGCCGAGGAGGCGCACCCTCACGGGGCAGGGCCGGGGTCGTTTTCCCTTTCTCTCTTTCCTTCTTTCCTTCTTTCCTTCTTTCCTTCTTTCCTTCTTTCCTTCTTTCCTTCTTTCCTTCTTTCCTTCTTTCCTTCTTTCCTTCTTTCCTTCTTTCCTTCCTTCCTTCCTTCCTTCCTTCCTTCCTTCCTTCCTTCCTTCCTTCCTTCCTTCCTTCCTTCCTTCCTTCCTTCCTTCCTTCCTTCCTTCCTTCCTTCCTTCCTTCCTTCCTTCCTTCCTTCCTTCCTTCCTTCCTTCCTTCCTTCCTTCCTTCCTTCCTTCCTTCCTTCCTTCCTTCCTTCCTTCCTTCCTTCCTTCCTTCCTTCCTTCCTTCCTTCCTTCCTTCCTTCCTTCCTTCCTTCCTTCCTTCCTTCCTTCCTTCCTTCCTTCCTTCCTTCCTTCCTTCCTTCCTTCCTTCCTTCCTTCCTTCCCTCCCTCCCTTCCTCCCTCCTTCCCTCCCTCCCTCTCCCTTTCCTTCCTTCCTCTCTTTCTTCTCTTTCCTTCCTTCCTCTCTTTCCTTTTCCCATTCTTTTCCCCTCTCTCCTGTTTTCCATCCCTTTGCCTTTCCCGAGCCCCTCCCGGGCCGGGCTGGAGCGCGGGGTCCATGGAGATGTGCGGGGCGATGCGGGACACGGGGTTTGGACAATCTGGGAAGGGGATCTCCCCCATCGCCCTCATTTCTGGGCAGGAAAAGTTGCCCGAATTTCCCTTCCGGGCGGGAAGGAACCGCAACCCCGCCGGAGACGCCGCCTCGGGCTTCCTCCTCCGCGCCCATCAATGCATTCGCACCTTCCCGTCCTCTCCCTCGCCGCTCCCCCCACTTTTCCTGCCCCAGCCCCCAGCCTGCCTCCCATAAAGTATGTGATGTGGCTGACAATGCCCAGGGATTTTTTTTTCCTTTTTTTTTTTTTTTTTTTTTTTTTTTAAGCGAGCCCCAGCGCGCATCCTGGGTGGTCGGCCCCGCGCAAACACAAATACAACCCGACGGCTAAGCTGGGGACAATGTCCGCAATGTAGACAAATGTCCGGCTCCTGTTGGAACCCTTTGTCTCGGCGCAGTTTTTGCATTTATTTCAGTGGCGAAATAATACGTGATTGACGCCCTCTTTCAGCGCGCCCTAACTGTTGGGAATAAATCTGAGGTTGTTCCTAGTTGTCATGGTATTCAACCGCACTCAATGGCTATCTCTTCATCCATTGCGGAGTCCTCCTCGATATCGAGGGAACCCCTTCGGGCCGGCCCCCGCCCGCTGCTCTGCCCCGCTCCGGCACCGCCAGTTCCCACTGAATCCCGGAGTTACCGATGGATTCACCCCATCGGCTCGCGTGGGGTTTCGTTCCCCCGCGGGGAAAACGAGAGCGGGGAGAGCGGCGATAATCGCGATAGCGGCGGGACGGAGAACCCCGACAGAAGCCCAGCCCGGGGAGGGAAGGGCAGAGCATCCCCGGGGCAGCCAGCGGGGCTGGCAGCGTAATAATGATAATGATAATAATAATAATAATAATAATAATAATAATAATGGTGATGATGGTGATGACGATGAACACTCCCACACCCGCACGGCGTCCCGCGGGAGGCGGCCGGACACAGCCCCGGGGTCGCGGCCCCCTCCCCGAACCGCGCTGCGCACAGCGGGGACGGCCCGGGGCACCGTGACGTCACACCGGCGGGGGTGGGGGGGGGTGTGTGTGACGTCAGAGCCGCGCGGGCCCGATGACGTCAGGAGGGGGTCGCGAGGCCGGGACCCTGCCCCGCGCCGGGGTCGCGCCGCGCGGGGGGAACGCCCGACGGCAGCGCCGCGACTGTCGCGACAGAGCCGGGACCGCGCCTTGTCCCGCGCCCGCCCCGAGCCCCCCGCGCCCCGCGGCCGGTCCCACGCGTGGCGGGGACGCTCCAGCGCCGGGACAGGCGGCGACAAGGCCGGGGGCGCCGAGCGGCCCTCGGGGACACGGGGCTCTGCCCATGGGACCCATTCACGGGTGGCTCCCTCGCCCGTGGGGCTAAGGCTGATTTTCCTATTTCCTAGGATGGGGGAAGGGACAGGCCCCGGGGCAGGAGGGGGAATGCGGCTCCCGAGCAGCCGCCCGCAGTCACGCGTGGGCCCGGCCGCCGCCAGCGCCAGCGGGCTCTGGCCACGCCACGGGCGGCCCGTGGGGTCGATTTTAAGCCGTGTCCTCGCCTTTCTCCTCCCGGCCGCGGCCCGAGGGTCCCCGCACGGCGCCGGGGCTCCCCCTCTGCCCCGAGCCAGCTCCGCTCCCCTCTCGGCCGAGCGGATCCCACGCACGCACCGCGTATAACGCGCTGTGGTGCCGCCGAGTGTAACCACACACGTTACAGGGAGAAATGTAGGAAAGGGTGTTGGGCAGGAGCCTGCCGCTCTCCCTGCCCTCCCCACCCGTCTCCGTTCCCACTCCCGCTCCGCGGCTCCGGGAGCGGCCGACAAGTGGATCAATTTATTGTTTGATGGAGCCAAAGATGCGAGACATTGTTTTCCCTTCCCTCCAGCCCGCAAATAAACAAACGGAGCGGGGGCTGCACCTTGCCGCTCGGCCCGGATTAGCGGAGCCCCACACAAAGCCTTTGTTGAGGGCCAGGTTGATTTTATCTCCTAGAATGAGATCCACTTGGAATGAATGGGGAAAGGGAAGAGCAGCCCGTGTCCTGATAATTGTCGTGAGGAGCTTCACCTCGGGAGCATCCCTGTAAGTAACACCCTCTTTGTTTTAAAGTGTGGAGGAGGGAAGAAGAGCCGCCACACGAAAAGGGGGCAGCTCCCCCCGGCCGTAAAAATATAAAACCAAAATTAAAAAAATCAGAGTAAAACCATCGCAGCGAAACAACATCCCGCGCACGGAGGGCTTTAAATCGCATTTTCCAGCCCTGGAGAGGAAATTCTGCTGCTGCTGCTGCTGCTGCTCGGCAGCGGCTCCGGCTCGGAGGGGATCGGCCACGCCAGGCCGTGGGCACGGAGCCCACGCCACGGGATTGCCTCGCACACCGGCAGCCCGGCCAGGGAGAGAGAGCTCAGTTAAAAAAAAAAATCCCCAAAAGAAAAAAAAAAAAAAAAATCGTATATCCTAAAATCGAGGGGAACCGGAGCCTCCCGAATCCCCCGGCGCTTACAGGAACTTAATTGTAACGGAGTTTCTGCGGGCTGAAATTCCCGGCTCGTTTCCTGGCTGGAAAAAATGGCATTAGCAAAGGCGTTAAGGATGTTTCGGGGGAAAGAAAAGGAGGGGAAAAAAAAAAGAGGGAAAAAAAAGGGGAAGATCGCCCCGCACGCAGGAAGGGAGGCAGCAGCAGCATTCCCTCTGGAAGCTCCAGGGAAAGCCCCCACCGCCCCCCAAAATCCCGGCGCCGGCCTGCTTTTCTCCAGCAGACAATTAATTCTTCTCCAGGACATAGGAATCTAAATGAGCTTCCCTATTCTCACGATTGCTCTATCTCCTTCCCCCCGAAGCTTCAAAGGCGGAGAAATCCTTCCAATTCACCGATATTCCTTATAAATCTGTAGATGCGGATCTGCCCCGCAGCCAAGCTCCCGAGGTGGCGAATTGTCATAGAAATTGGGATTTCCACCCCCCAAAACCCCCCCCTGCTCCCCGGGGGCCGGCGGGGTTATGGCAGAGCCGGAGGGCACATGTTAGGGCTTTGATAAATGCACTTTAATGAGATTTTGGAAATTATTGCCCATAGTGGTGGAGGCAGTGGGGTACGGGCACAAAGCCGGCAGCCCGCAGCCCCCCGACCCACATTTTGTCTTATTTAATTCCAGCTGTAAGCCTGGCCCGGGGCTCCCTTCCCCTTCCCAGCCTATTCCAGACCGGTTTATTCGCCGGACGAACGGGGGTGCCCCCCCCGGAGCCCCCCGGCTCTGCCCGTGCCCGTCCCTAATGATTAAACGTGTCCCAACCAGATTAAGCTTTGTCAGAGACGGATTTTTCCTGCCGGGCCTGGCGGTGCCGGCGCCGGGGCGGAGGATTCGCTCTCGGATCAGGATTCGCTCCGCGCCCCGCGGGTGGGGAGCCCCGGAGCCCGCACCAGGCTGCGTGGGGACCCGCGTGGGCTCGGCTCCGGAAGCCTCGGGACACACGCGTGGCACGGGCAGGGCAGGGAAGGGGTGAAGGAGGAGGCGGGGGCGCCGCCGGGGCCGGTCCCGGTCATTCCCGGTCCTCTGGCGGACTCTGCCGTCGCGGCTGAGAAGTGTCCCACGGCCGGGGCAGCGGCGAGCGCCCCGGGCTCCCCTCGCCCGCGCTGCCCGTGCCCCGCTGCCGCCCGTGGCCGTGGCCGTGGCCGTGTCGTCGCCGCGCCGTCGGGGCCGGGGCCGCGCCCCCTCGGTGCTCAGCAGCGGCTCCCACCTGCGGGATCCCCCAAAGCGCCTTCCCACCTGCTGCTGCCGGCCCCGGTGACCCCGCTGTCCCCTCTGCCCCCAGCCTGGGCTCCCCCCGCTCCCCGCCGGGCTCACCTGGGCGGATCCCGCGCGGGGGGAGCCCCTGGCCGCCCCCAGCGCTCCCCTGGGCGGGGGTCCCTCGGCTCGGCGGCGCTGTCCCCCCGCTGTCCCCGGGCGGTCACCTGGGCGTCCCTCGGGGGCTCACCTGGGCGGGGGTCCCGAGGCGGGGGGTCCCTAGGAGGGGGGGCTCCGGCGGCGGCCCCCCGCCTCCCGCATTGTCTCCGCCGTGCGCCGGGGCCGCTCCTCTTCCCGCCGGCCTCACATCCCCCGCGCCGCTCGCTGCCGTCCCCGGCGGCTGCCGCCGGGCGGAACACCGGCCATATGCTCCGCGGCCATAAATTGGGAAGGAGCGCAAACACGCCGGTTCCTGGGTGGCTCTTTTAAGGCTGAGCCGGCCCCTCTCTCCCCCCGGGGGGCAGAGCCCTCCCCCCGGCCCCCCTTGCCCAGAGGAGCCCCCGCCCGGGCCGGTCCCGCTGGCCGAGCGCGGATGGCTCGGTAGCCAGGGCGCCGCGCCGCCGAGCAGCCAGATGTGGCACGGTGCCGGTGTGGCACGGCATTGATGCGCCGGGGCTCGTTTACATTAGATACGCGCCCGATGCGGCCGCTGATAGCGCCGGTGCGCGGGAGGTGCTGCCCCCTCCCCTGCCCCCCTCTCCGGGCTCCTTTTTGGGTTTTAACATCTTTTTTTAAAATATTATTATTATTATTCGGAAAGAAGGCGGTGGACTTGGCGACCGAGGGTGGTGCTGCCCGGCTTCCCTGGAGGGCGAGGAGCGGTCATGGAATGCTAGAATATCCTCGAGGCTCTCCGAGCCCAGCCCCGGGACAGCCCCAAAAACCACCCCGCGAGCCCCAGAGCGTTTTCCAAGCACCCCGAGCCCGGTGCCGCGGCTGCTTCCCGGCCGCGCTCCTGCCAAAGGCGCGATCCCGCTGGGATTCCAGAGGGGATGGAGAGCTCCCAGCTGGCCACGAGGGCTTCCCGGGCATCCCAAAGGCTTCGTGGGTGACACGCAAACGCCGCTGGCTGCTGGGGGCAGAGGGAAGGCGACAGAGCCCCTTCCCCATCCCACCTGCCCCGTTCCTGGGAAGACCTTGGAGCGCTGTGTGAAAGTCCCGGGTCAGAGAGGGCCCCGTGAAATCCCCCGGTCACAGGCAGCTCCAGCAGAGCTGCCCGCAGATAAAGTGATTGATCCCCACACCGATCAATAGCGACCTCATCCCAGGCAATTAATAACTTTCCCAAGCTTGTTTTGTTTGGATAAAGTGCCCGGATTGCTGAGCGAGGGAGTGAAACCGGGGGGGGGGGGGGAGAAAATAATTCTGTAATTTTATGTCACCCGCATAAAAATACCCATCAAACGACGACAACGATTTGCAGGCATTTGCATAAAGAATCTTCATTTGCATAAATCTGCAGGGTCTCCTCTTTCACAGCAGGAAATTCAGGCTGGATGTCCAGGCCACAGTCTCGCTCCATTCCTAGGGAATGCTGCCCAGGGGGATTGGAACTCTGTAAGTTTGGTTATAAACCACCTCCAGCTCCTTTCTCCCCTCACCCAGGGAGGAGGGAAAGTGCAGGAAAAGGCAAGGGAGCCAGGGGGTGCATTTGGGCTCCCACAGGAATTCCTTGGGACAGCTGGAACTGTGCTGCAAAACCTGGGCTGTGCTGTAAACCAGTTCCTATTTTAGGAGTAAGGGCTCCCTATTTAATTAATAAACCCATTTTTATTCATTATTTTTATACTTTGAGGGTGTTTTGGCACTCGGTGTGTGGATCTCACAGTGCCCCAGAGCTGCTGGAACCAAACCAGCAGGCCCAGGCGCTGGAGATCACTCAGCCTTGGGAATTTAGTCCTTTCTGCTCCTCAAGCATCCCATGTGGAATCTTCTGGAGGGGTTGGTGTGAAGGTGGGAGGTCAGGACTCCAGTCTGGGGAGGTTGGGGATGGGCTCCACCTCATGACAGGGCGCTTATTCCCAAGTATTTGCAGTCACTCAGCTCCTCTGGAGCACGGTCCGCTGGTGCCTCTTTGTGTCCCAGGATTGGGAGCAGCCTGGGAGCTCTGGGCTTGGAATGCCCCAGAAATTCCCTGGCTGAAGGGACGCCCTTCCACTTGTCATCCACAGCCCTTTCCCAAAAGTGACGGAACCCAGAGTGCCCCAAGCACGGAGCAGGGAAGAGCAAGACCTGGGAAGTCTGGGCTGAGCTCCTTGTTCCAGCCTGCTTTGCAGAAGGAATTGGGAAGATGCCCAGTCCAGCAGAGCAGGGAAGGTGAGGGAGGAGGCAGGAGCAGGTGGAGGGGCTGGGGGAGCACCCCCAGAGCCCCACGCCCCTCTTTACAGCCCTGCTGTGTTTGAGGAGCCCGTGTCCCTGCGCCAGGAGCGCACCCGGGGGTGACAGATGGCCACGGGCTGTCCCCAGGCTGAGCACACAGCACAATCTGCTGCAGCTCCAGCTCCTGCTCCTGCTCCTGGCACCTGCAACAGGGCAGGGAAGGAGGAAACCTGTGCAGAGGGAGGTGGGGATTGCCCCATCCAGCCAGGCTTTGGCTGGAGGAGAGCACCCACTCTTCGCTTTGGAAAATACAGAATTGGATTTCGTTTTATTTCATGTTATTCTGCTTTTTCCTGGGCATTGCCCTGGGATGGAGCAGGAGCAGGTGCTGGTCAGAGCTGGTGGGGACACAGCAGCCCCAGGTTGGGACACCAGCTTGGACACCAGCGCTTGCCCATGGGAGGATGTGTGGGCTGTGGGGGTCCTGTGACAACAGCAATTTTGGGGACACCATGGGGACACTATGGCCTTGGCCTCATCTCACCTGCCTGGCAGAGCAGGGGAGGTTTCCCACCATTTCCAAGCGGAGGCCCATGCTCCTGGGGAAGCAGAGGGAGCGGGAGGATGCCTGGGTGACACCAATGACATCCCCGCCCAAACTGGTTTTCTCCTCCCTTCTTCCCCGGTCTCCACAGCCAACCTTGGTCCTGCCATGCACGCCCAACCTTTTGGATGGAATTCTCCACTGCAGTGTTGGGCTTGGAATCCCTCACGAAGTTGCTCTGGATGGATTTAGCTCCCAGCACCCTGCCACGGGAAGCTCCAACACCCCTGCGCCCACCCACGCTTACGCACGGCGACTTTCACCCGGGACGCTTCGCCCAACTCCACAAATCCTGCGGGGGGGGTGAAACAGGCTCCCTGGTGGGGAAAAACCAAGCAGGGTGGGAAGAAAAAAAAGAAAGGCAAGGCGAGTGACAGTGATGCCGCAAAGCCTGGGAGCGACGCGGAGCCCCCGGCGAGGCGCAGATAAGCAGCGCTCGCGCCGTATCGCGGGCGCCCCATCAATCACGCGTCCGTCTGCCACCGCCCGGACCCCAGAGCGGTGGGAATGCACGGTGGGATCACTGTCAGCCAGGAGCAGCAGCCAGGAGCAGCCAGGCTGGGAATGCTGGGCCCAAGGGGACACCACGGTGGTGGCCTCAGCTCCGGCCGGTGGCTTCCTGGGAAGGCACCAGGCAGGATTGTTGGGATACCTGGTCTCCTCCAGCCAGGTCTCATAAGCTCTTGGAGATCTATGTGGCACCCAAGCTACCTTATATCACACTCAGCTACCTCAGAAGGCATAAAACCAGCAAGATGGCTTCTGTGGTAATGTTTGAAACATAAAAGTTTTAATAAAAGGCAAATAACAAAGATCTTTACGGATTAAAACTGAGCCAGGTGCAAGAAGTTCTTGCTCTTGGTAAAACACCTCACAAAGTGATTTGTTTCTTTGTTCTCTTCTTTTTCTAGTAAATTGCTTAGGCAAGGCTTTTTGGCTTCTGTCCAATTGGCTATCCTTAAGTTTGAGGTGAAGCTCCCCAAATCCTATGAGGTGTCTTTTTACCTAATTGAAGAAAGGAACTTCTACCTTTTTTCCTTTTTAAAGACACAAAATATAGTCCTGTCACTCCATCAACAAGGGACACATTCCTAAATTGTCCCCAGTGGAGACAGGGCCACAGGGAAGGTTTTAGAATGGATATCAGGGAAAGGTTTTTTCATCCAGAGGGTGGTCAGGCCACTGAACAGGCTCTCCAGGGAAATGGTCATGGCGCTGGACCCCAACTCAGGGATGCTGAGGTGGGATTGTTGGGGGTGTCTGTGCAGGGCCAGGAGCTGGAATGGATGATGCTGGTGGGTCCTTCCAGCTCAGGATATATCCATGATTGTCTGACACTCTGGGAGATCAGAGTGCTGCTTGCCTCATTTTCCATCTGGACTTGCCCATCACTAATGGGAAAATCTTGGTGAGAGCATTGGCTGCTGACCCTCCCAGGAATTCCCTGTGTGTGCACAGCAGATCCGGTGGGAGCAGCTCCCAGCCCCGTGTGCTGCAAGGACATTCCTGGGAAACCCTGCCACATCCCAAGTGACAATGTGACAGAAACTCCAAGGGGCTCTTCAAAGCTGGTCTGCGAGGGGCTCATCCCCAGGTTCTTCCACTTCTGTGGGAAGCGGCTGATGGGAAAAGTGGAATCCCAGCGGAACAGGGCAGCTCTTGAGGGGTGGCAGGAGGGACAAAATCTGTCCCTGGGGTCTCTGTGCCTCAGGACCCAGCCCTGAGGGAAGCTCCTGCCGCAGCCATTCAGCCAGGACAAGGAGAACCGAGGAGGAGGATGAGGATGAGGAGAACAGCACAGGAGCCATCTGGGGCAGGCACAGGGAGCCAGGGGGCTCTGGGCAGGACTTGGCCCCACTCAGGATGACCGGGGAGCAAAACCCCTCAGGTTTCACAGAACCACAGAATTTCTAGGCTGGAAGAGACCTTCCAGATCATCGAGCCCAACCCACCTTCTGACACCTCAACCAGATCGCGGCTCCAAGCGCCACATTTTTTAAACACACCGAGGGATGGTGACTCCGCAGACGATTCCAGTATTGGACCACCAATCTCCCCAGCCCTGCCTGGCCCCGGTTCGGTGCCTGCTGGCGAGCAGAAGGCGCGGGAGCCGCCGCTGTTACACATTAACCGGGACAGCAGCGCTGCTCTCCCCGCCTGTCCGGGAACCAGCGCCGGCCCCGGCTGCCCTGGCTAATGTGTAACCCCGGCCCCCGCTGCCCCTGCCCGCCAGCGTGTCCCAGTAGCTAGGCTGGCTCAGGAGCCGCGCTGTGCCGGGGACAGTGTTTGATCTCCTCGGCTTTTATGGATAAATGTTTTCCCCGGCACCTCTGAACGCTTCCTTGTGGGCACAGAGCAGCCTGAGGGACAAAAGGACCAAGCCCAACTTGGACAGAGGCTGTTTTCCTGTTAAATCCTGCTCGTTTTTCCTGTTAAATCCTGCTCGTTTTCCTGTTAAATCCCGCTCTTTTTTTCCTGGGAATGGCGGGAACTGGGCTGCTCGAGTCTGTGCTGCTCAGCTCAAGGTGTTGGATGGTTCTTGCTCATCCCCACACAGCCCCTGCCACAGGAATAACTTTAAAAATACCCGGGTTGGCTCTTCTGCTGAGTGGGACTTGAGATTTTGGGGCTGTGGAGGCACCTTTAGGGATGTTCCCCTATTTTTTTACCCACTCAGACTTGAATTTCTGGCACTCAAAACCTGTGAGAAGCAGGAGAAGCCATTGGGGCAAGGGGATGAGTGCGGATGGGATCCTTCCGTTCCAACAAGAAAAATGTCCCCATTTTGGTTGTTTTTCCCTCCCCCTGCTTTTTTTTTTTTAATTTTTTTTTCCTTTAATAAATTCAGTATTTATGTTGGATAATGCCCATCGAGGGTTTGTTTCTTCCTCTTGGCTCCACTGAGCAAAACTCCTGCAGTAGTAGGTCACATTCGTACTAATCAGGATGCCGAATGCTGCCTCTAATCCAAAGTTTTCCATCAAAGGGAAGGTTCTGAGTCATGTAATGAATATCAGGAGGGTTCTGCTCTTCAAAGGTGGAGAAAAGTTGATTCTTTTTGAGATAAAACTCGCTGTTTGGGAAAAAAAGAAAAAACCCAGATAATTGGAAGTAAAGCTAAAAGATTTCCTTATCACCAAATATTATTCACAGCAATAGCAAGATCTGGTTTCCTCCCTCCAGGAAGGCTGGGGGCTCACAAAACCCCGATTTGAGCGAGAGACAGAGGAGAAATTGGCTGGATTTGGGATTTTCTAGGAATCTGGGGGCCTTGGAAATTCTCCTGGCTGGGAGTGTGGAGGGGGTGATTCTTGGCTTTGCTGAGACATGAGCAGCATTGGCAAACCTGGCTCCATCCCCAGGGATTTCCTGCAAATTTGGGGGGGAAATTGGGAATTACATCAGCCTTCAATTGCTGTGCAGGCAGAGCAAAGCAGCAGGGAGGCCTGAAAACGGAGGAAAACATATGGAAAAGAGGGGGAAATAGGACCACCAGCGCTGTGAGCTGCACAAGGGGGTGTCCCATCCCTGGGAGTGTCCCAGGCCAGGCTGGATGGCGTTTGGAGGAACCTGGCACAGTGGAAGGCGCCCCAAGACAAGGGGTGTCACTGGATGAGGTTTAAAGGCCTCTCCAACCCGAACCATTCTGGGATGGCTCCATGAATTCCCCCCCCAGTCCAAGCTTTTCCAGGGAGCAGGGATGCAGGTGAGCCGGTGCAGCTCCAGGCTGGGGATTAGCTGGGCGCTGAATGCCTGACCTGTGCTGCTCCCAGGGTAATTACTGGGCTGCGCGGGAGGCAGGAGATTCCTGGGCTTTTCCTCACCGTGCCGAACCCGTCTGGGATTTTTTTTCCCTTCTCAGGTAACACTCAAAGGCGGTGGAAGGAAACCGAAGGAGCTTGGAGCCCCTTTTGTGCTCCGCGCCTCCGTAATCTCAGGGTGGATTTAAATGTTCTCCTGGCGGTCATTTCCCGAGCCCCTCTCCCTTTTCATGTCCGACGCCTCGTGCTGAATAACTCCTGGGGCTCTGTAATTTCGGGATCAACAGCGGCGCTGACAATGGAGAACAAATTGCACAGGGAGAGGAGCCCGCAGCCCCAGCTTTATTCTGCTGCGTGTGTGCATCCCTAATCCAAATTAACGCCGAGATCAACTTTCTCCCGGGCTGCCCGGGCCCGGCTTTGCACAAAAGGCAGAGGTTCGTCCACCTTCAATAACTGAGAGCACCCCGGGGCTCGGGAGATGTGGAAAACACGTGGCTGCAGGGGGGAGAGCAGAGGGAAGGAAAGATTGGGGAAGCAGGAAAAGGGGTTGGGGTTTCTGAAGCCAGGTTCTCTTTGGTTCCCGTTTCTCCAGCTCCCGGCAGGATGGAGCTGGTGGAGTGGAAAGGGAAGTCTGTGGATGTGGGAATCTCGGTTTTCCTTGGGTTTGGAGCTGATCCGAGATCAGGGATGCTCAGCCGGGCATCCTGCGGGATGCAGCGCTCGTCCTCTGCCCTCCTGCCTCTCTCCCTGAACCAGCAAACAGGAGGAGGATCATTATCGGTAAAAAACAACCCCAAAACACCCCAGCAGAGGCACCTCCTCCACAGCCCACCTTGGCTCCCCGTGCCTGTGATTCCAGGGCTCGGGAGCCGCTCCAGAGGCACGGCCACTCCCATTTGGCCCCGGGACCCGCAAAATTTGGGGGCTGCAGCCCTCGCCACGCCCTGTTCCCCCCCGGGAGGTGTCAGCCAGGGTCGGGAGCAGCATCCCGGGGGCTGCGGGGCGGAGGAGACGGTGACAGCTCCGTGAGGGAGGCTCCGCGGCTCGCTCTTCCCGTGCTGGCCACCTGCCTTGTTCGCCTTGAACTTCCCGCACTCGCTCCCGGAGCCCTGCATTATCTTCCTGAAGGACGCCCGGGATAATTTTATTCAGCGCGGGGCTGTCTGTAAAAGAGAATAAATGAAAAGGACTTAAGGCGGCAGAGGACGTGAGACGTGTCAGCGCTGGCGGCGGCTCGCTGAATATGCAGCGGGTCCTCCTCAACTTCAGGCAGTTGAAGAGCTTGAAATAAATTCACCAACTCTCGTCAGGGAAAAAAAAAAAAAAAAAAAAAAAAAAAAAAGAAGAAGAAGAAATAAAAAAAGTGAAGCAAGTGCATTGCCGGGGCGGCAGGTGTCAAGTGACTCGGCGTTTTAACATTTTCATTGTGCTCCACGAGTGTAAACAGCAGAGCCAGCCAAGGTTTTTTCCTCCCCACAAATTTGGGTTCCTGAACGCCTCGTGGTGAGCCCGGAGCCAGCACGAAGCTCCCGGGAATGGGTGTGGGAAGCTCCCAGGGTGACAGATGTGGAGATGGATTTGTCACAGCTCAGTTTCCCTGTCCCCTCCTCAGCCCCTGGTCCCAGCGCCCAACGCTTCGGGAAGAGCCTGGGGAGGCTTCCCAGCTTTTGGGGCCTCTGTAGGGGCAGGAGACTGGGATCCTGCTGGATTTGGCCCCTGTGGCACAGAGAGGGAGGTTCCAGAGGGATTAGGGAGCTGCTGGGAGCTGGGGACCAGTCCAAGGTGTCCCTTGGATTCCTCGGGAGGCTGGGAACTTCTGGGTGCCTGGAGAGGCTTGGGAAAAGGAGTTTCTCTCTGGAGACTGGTGCGCGGCGAGGATGCTCCCAAACAATCCAGCGGGAAGTGGATCTGGGGACGGAATGGAGACGGGAAGAGCTGCCCGCGGGTGGGGGCTGGCGCACCACGGCCAGAAGCTGCCGTGGGTCACTCGCTGCCTGCTCCGGGGCTTTCCCCGGCGAGGGACGGCTGGAAAACTCGGGATGAGCTCCGGCTGGAACACTCGGGATGAGCTCCGGCCCGGGCGGGATGAATGGAGCGGCGCCCACGGCACAAAGCGGCGGCTCCTTTGTGCCTGCCTGGCTCGGGAGCTCTCGGCGTCCGCCGCGGGCTGAAGTGGCTCTTGGGCTGTTTAAAGGTTGAGTGCTGCTGCTCCGAGTGACGGGAGGCAGATTCGGTTAAATAAACACGGCGGCTTAGAGAGAAATTGAAGGTGACGCGGAGAGCTGGAGCAGAATTTAATGCCGGCGGCCGCGTTCCTGCGCGGCTCTCCAGCCGCATCCCGCTGGAACCGGCCGGGACACACTCCCTGGAATGCTGGGGAGGGCTCGGAAGGGTGGCACAAACCGGGAACCCGCTGCAGGGAACCTGCGCTGGTGCTGCTGGCAATTCCCGAGGGTTCCGCGCCTCCCCCGGGCTCCAGGAGAGCCTTGGGTTTGTTCCCAGGGTTGGTTTCACCCTGTCACACCGCAGAACCCTTCAAAATGTCCCTTAATCACTCCTGTCTGCGCCTGGCAGATTGTCCGGGTGCCGTTCCAGAGGGTTCCACCCTCGCCCCCCAAAACCGAGCGCTCGTCCTGGGGTTGTGTCACGGTTTGGATGCAGAGAGGGCTTTTTGGGGGGCCCGGGGCTGCGGTTTGCCCGGGAGCTGGAGCAGATCTCCCTCCTGTTCCCTGCCCCGTCAGCACACGGAAAATCCCCTGGAGGCAGAGAGAGGAGAATCCCAAAGGTTGGACCAGAAGCTTCCCCCACCTCTCTGCAGCGTTTCACCGCCCCTGCCCCAGGGGGAAAATCCCACTGGATTTTCCTGTGGGGAGAACTTTCCAACCCAAATACCTGACGGTGTTGAAGCAGGATTGTTTCTCTGCTCCGAGGATGCCCCTGGTACAGCGCCCTCCGTGCCGCTGGAATTCCATCTCGGAATTCCCCAGAGCAGGGACGGGGCAGGGAATGGCTGAGGGAGCCTGGCCTCGTTCCTTAAGTGCCATCAATTCCCAGGCTGAGGAAGTGAGGGCAGAGATCTCGGCATTTCGGGGGCCTTTGGCAGGAAAACGGAGTTTTGGTCAATACCAGATTCCCAAAACAGCTGCAGTGCAGAGCAGAGGAATTTTGGTGGGCTTTTATTCCAATCCAAAGCTCATGGAACAACCTACCCGGCGTGTTCTGCTCCTCAGAGCAAAGCCCGGGGCTCTGCTGCCTCTTGCCTTGTGGCAGTGCCTGCACTGATGGATTTTCGGGAATTCCGGTGTGCAGGGAAGGAGGGACCTGCAGGACTCCCTGTTTCGAGAGGGGTGGAGCCGGGGAATTTCTCAGCGCCACTAAAAATCCCTTAGAAGGAAAAGGCTGGATGGGGCTTGGAGCAACCCGGGACAGCGGCATCGTCCCTGCCCGTGGCAGGGGGCTGGAATGAGATGAGCTCTAAGCTCCTTCCCAACCCAAACCCTTCCGGCGTTCCATGACAAAGAGAGGTTTTGGGGAGGAGGCCGGGGCTGGAAACGCTCCGGGAATGTGGCAGCGGAGGGTGGGTGGGACGAGGAGCGCCAAGGAGAGGAATGGATGGAAGGGAACGCGCAGGAAAAGGGACGGGGGGCTCTGGGACCGCCACACCGCAGCGGGGATGCTGGCACAGCTCATCTGGCACCGCCTTGGGACCGCTATGACACCGAGGGGACAGCGTGGCTGGGGTCCCCGGGGGGAGCGGGAAGGGACCCCCGTGTCCCCCTCGGCGTGTCCGGGGTGAGGCTGCGCCGGGGACGGGGCGGCGATGTCGCGATCTGCGCTGACACCGTGTGGCCGCTGCCCGCATCTCGCCCCGGCGCCCGGCGAAAGGGGGAACGCGGCCCCAACAGCCCCGAAATGCCCCCAAAGTCACCGCCCAGCCCAGGGGAGTGTCAGCCGGGGGAGGCAGGAGACGGCCCTTGCCCCGCTGCCCTGCCGGCTTCGTGCCTGGATCCCTGCATCCCTCAAAATGGGATGGATTTGGGCACTTTTAGTGCTTCCAAGTGAGCTGGGTTTGGGCACTTTTAGTGCTTCCAAATGAGCTGGGTTTGGGCACTTTTAGTGTTTCCAAATGGGCTGGATTTGGGCAATTTTAGTGCTTCCAAATGAGCTGGATTTGGGCACTTTTAGTGCTTCCAATGGGCTGGATTTGGGCACTTTTAGTGCTTCCAATGGGCTGGATTTGGGCACTTTTCATGCTTCAAATGGGCTGGATTTGGGCACTTTTAGTGCTTCCAAGTGAGCTGGGTTTGGGGCACTTTCAGTGCCTCCAAATGAGCAGGATTTGGGCACTTTTAGTGCCTCCAGATGGGCTGGGTTTGGGCACTTTTATTCCTTCTAAGTGAGCTGGATTTGGGCACTTTTAGTGCTTCCAAGTGAGCTGGATTTGGGCACTTTTAGTTCTTCCAATGAGCTGGATTCAGGCTCTTTTTGTACAGCATAAAACTCAACTCGGTTTAAAATGAAATGCAGTCAATTTAGATAAGAAATCCGAAGGGATTTTTACTGTGGGGTTAGTGAGGCCCTGGCACAGGGTGCCCAGACCAGCTGTGGCTGCCCCTGGATCCCTGGAAGTGTCCAAGGCCAGGCTGGAGCCACCTGGGGCAGTGGAAGGTGTCCCTGCCCACGGCAGGGGGGTGGAACCAGGTGAGGTTTAAGGTCCTTTCCATCCCAAACCATGCAGTGATTTCCCAGAAAAGTCTGCCTGGCCCGTGTCTCGCTGCTCCAAGATACTTTTAGATATTTTTAATCCCCCCTGTTCCCGCCAGGCAGCTGATTTGGGGAGGACAAGGACCTTTTATGTCACCTTTGGGCAGGCACCAGGCCCTGGAGAGGAACCATGCCCGATGCATTCAGCCGCTCTCGGAAAAAGCCCTTTCTCCTCGGCCTTTTCCAGCCGCGGGGATTTGGCAGGGGAGAGCCCAGCTCTGCCCATCTGGGGGGGCAAAGCTGCACATTTGGGATGCAGCTGGATGGGGCTGGGGGCTGCAGACGGGCAGGGTGGAAAATGAGTTTATTCTTCATTTCTGCAGCACGACCCCACAGATAAAGGCAGGGAGATTCCTACCCAGCGCTCCCAAGCGGGGCAGGATTTTAGGGTAGATGTCCCCTCACCACACCAGGAGCCCCGAGGGCACTGGCCGTGCCTTGTGGCCCAGGAAAGAGCCCCAACAATGGACAATGGGGCCGTTTGAGGGACAACAAACAACTTTTCTGCCCCGCGAGTTTGTGCCGCCGCAGTCACGGGGTGAGCGCGGGGCATGAATGGGGGCTGTGCTCCAGGGAGCCGGGGCTTTGCCGCCGCTTCAGATGCTCGGGTGTCAATGTTTTGTCACAGGATCGGGGCCAGGGAAAGAGCGGGGACAAAAGGAGAACGTTCGCTGTCCAGAAAAAAAAAAAAAAAAAAAAAAAGACCAAAAACCTCTAAAAACAGACAACCAAAACCAAAACAAACAAACAAACGACCCCAAAAACACAAACAAACAAAAAAAAAACCCCAACCAAAAAAAAAAAACCAACCGAAAAACCAAAAAACCCCAAAACCCACCAAAAAAAAACCCCACCCAAAACCAAACCCCCAAAACAACAAAAAACCCACCAAAAAAAAAAAAAAAAAAAAAAAAGGAAGGGGGAGAGAGAGAAAAGGCTTTAAAATATGAATATTCGGGTTATTCCGGTGGAGAAAGGGACTGAACCTCTCCCAGGGAAGCTGGCTTGGAGCTGGCGAAGCTCCTTTTCCAGGGAATTCGGGGTTCTGAGTGGACACGGTAGGGTTGGGAAGCTGAAATCCGTGCCCAGTGCTGGGGATTGGAGGTGTCTGTATCCAGGGCGCCTCTGGATCAGGAGCCTTTGGCTGGACCTGTGGAGAAAGGCTGAAAGGGCAGAAAGTTTGGGATGAAAGATTCGCGGGATCTCCTGTTCCCTCTGTGTGCTCTGCCTCCAGCCCAGCTGGGATTCGGTAGCAGGAGCCGTAACGAGGTGACAGAGAGACAGATCCTGCTGGAAACGGGGAAAACGAGGCGAAGATTCCTTCCTCCCAAACTCCAGGCCTGGCTGCCAGATGGAGCAGGGCCGTGCTCCCCCTGGAAGCCCAGCAGGGAGCTGGGGTGAGAGGTGCTGGCGCTCCTGGGCTCGGCCTCTCTGTGTTCCTTGGGAATGAGCTGCGAGAATTGGAGAGCCCACAGGAAAGTTAAAGGGGTTTGGTTTTGTTTTTTTTGTTTTTTGTTTTTTGTTTTTTTCCTGCAGTCTGGGAAGCTAAAAATAGAAATAATGCCAGAGGAACAAATATAAACACCCAATCAACCAAACCAAAATTGAGCAAGGGCGGCACTGGGAAGGGAGAGGGGGGAAAATGTGCTGGGTTGGGATGTGCTGCTGGCTCTGCTTCCTGTGGGATTTGGCCTTTTTGGGATTCCAGCCCAGTTTTGGGTGTTGCAGGCCTGGGTTTGATCCCACAAACAATCGCTTTTATCCGAGGGAATCAACAATGGGAAAGCCTTTGATGTTCATGAGCCCCAACATCCTCTTCCTGCATTTTCCCGCCTTTTGGAATCTGGGATCATCCTGGGATCATGACACTGCCATGGGGTTGTCCCCCAAATCCACTTCCTGCCTTTTCCCGCCTTTTGGGATCTGGGATCATCCTGGGATCATGACACTGCCATGGGATTGTCCCCAAAATCCAGTTTCTGCCCTTTCCCACCTTTTCCTGCCTTTTCCCGCCTTTTCCTGCCTTTCCTGCCTTTTCCTGCCTTTTGGGATCTGGGGTCATCCTGGGATCATGACATTGGCATGGGATTGTCCCCAAAATCTACTTCCTGCCTCTTCCCACCTTTTCCTGCCTTTCCCCACCTTTTTCTGCCTTTTGGGATCTGAGATCATCCTGGGATCATGACACTGCTATGGGATTGTCCCCCAAATCCACTTCCTGCCTTTTCCCACCTTTTGGGATCTGGGATCATTACACTGCCATGGGATTGTCCCCAAAATCCATTTCCTGCCTTTTCCCGCCTTTTCCTGCATTTTCCTACCTTTTGGGATCTGGGCTCATCCTGGGACTATGCCACTGCCATGGGATTGTCCCCAAAATTCACTTCCTGCCTTTTCCCACCTTTTGGGATCTGGGATCATGACACTGCCATGAGATTGTCCCCCAAATCCACTTCCTGCCTTTTCCCACCTTTTCCTGTCTTTTCCCACCTTTCCCCACCTTTTGGGATCTGGGATCATTCTGGGACTGTGCCACTGCCATGGGGTTGCCCCCAAAATCCATTTCCTGCCTTGTCCTGCCTTTTCCTGCCTTTGGGGATCTGGGATCATCCTGGGATCATGACATTGCCATGGGATTGTCCCCAGAATCCACTTCCTGCCTTTTCCCGCCTTTTCCTGCATTTTCCTGCCTTTTGGGATCTGGGCTCATCCTGGGACTGTGCCACTGCCATGGGGTTGCCCCCAAAATCCCCTTCCTGCCTTTTCCCACCTTTTGGGATCTGGGATCATGACACTGCCATGGGATTGTCCCCCAAATCCACTTCCTGCCTTTCCCCACCTTTTCCCGTCTTTTCCCACCTTTCCCCAACTTTTGGGACCTGGGATCATTCTGGGACTGTGCCACTGCCATGGGGTTGCTCCCAAAATCCACTTCCTGCCTTTTCCCACCTTTTCCTGCCTTTTGGGATCTGGGATCATCCTGGGATTATGACACTGCCATGGGATTGTCCCCCAAATCCACTTCCTGCCCTTTCCCACATTTTCCCACCTTTTCCCGCATTTTCCCGCCTTTTGGGATCTGGGATCATCCTGGGATCATGACACTGCCATGGGATTGTCCCCAAAATCCACTTCCTGCCTTTTCCTGCCTTTTCCTGCCTTTTCCTGCCTTTTCCTGCCTTTTCCTGCCTTTTCCTGCCTTTTCCCACCTTTTGGGATCTGGGATCATCCTGGGATCATGACACTGCCATGGGATTGTCCCCAAAATCCACTTCCTGCCTTTTCCCACCATTTCCTGCCTTTTCCCGCCTTTTGGGAACTGGGATCATGGCAGTGCCACGGGACCGTCCTGGATGCCAGTGGGATAATCCAGGGATGCTCCGCCACGCCGCCAGCCCTGGAGCTGCTTCTGCGAGGTTAATGAGCGCAATTAACAGCGAGCGCTCTAATTGCAGCCGTTCAGGGGGGACTCGGCCACCAGCGGAGTGTCCGGGGTGTCCCTTCATTAGCGGGAATGGAGCTGTAATTAGGCAGAGCCTGCTCTGCCAGGAGACCTCAGGGATGCAGCGTTTCAGGCTCCTGGCAGATCCTGGCATTCCCTCTCCGCCCCAGCGAGGCGGAGTTTGGGGTCGCTCATGGAATTTGGAGCTAAAAATCAGCAGATTTTAGAGGGAAATGTGCTCTGCGGAAGGTTTGTGGGCACCCACAGCAAACAGAGCCTTGGCATCAACCTGGAGCAGCCATTCCCGCTGGGATTTTGGGATGCAGCTGTGGAATTAGTGCCCGCCTTGTCCTGGGGGACACCGAGATGTGCCCCAGAGCTCCACCCCCGCTCCGGGTGACACCATCCATTCAGGTTTATCTCCCCCATGGATTTGAAGCTCTTCCCGATCCCTATCAAAGCCCTTCCCTTGCTTTCCACATGAATAATGAATGCTGGCGCAGCTCCCCATAAATCATCGCCGTTCCCGGTGCCACGGCTGCTTTGAGTGCAGACATCTGCATTTCAGGCCGTGGAGAACGTGCAAAATCCATCTCTTCCCTTCTTCCCGGTGGGATCACGGCTTGCTGCTCCCCAGGGAAGGGTGACTCCAATCCCATCCTCTGGCTTCCTTTGGTTTAGGGGCTGGAGAATGTGGGCTCCTGGCTTTTCCACGTTGCTGGGACACATCCTGGTGCTGCTCTGGGAGATTTTTCATGCTCAGGGTGCTCCTGGAAAGGCCTTGGGAGATGGAGAGCTCTGTAATCCCTGGTGGCATTCAGGGATTTGGGGCAGGTTGAAGCTGGGTGGTTCCTGGGCTGGGAAGGAGCTGGTAGATGCCCCAGCCACGCTTCCCTCCTTCCTTGTGGATCCATCCTTTGCCCTTGGGAGCAGCCGATCCCTCCCTCCAGCCAGGGCACACCCACCCACACCCCGATTTACCTTACAGAAGAGATTTTTTCCAAGGAGAAACCACAGCATTCCCTTTCCAACCCGTCCTCTGGGGCCTACAGGGCGCGTTTTCCTTTCCCCGCCGGGGTTCGAGGGATTCTCCCTCTCTTCCCCCTTCACCTTGGCTCGTCTTTTATCACAAACTGTTCGGAAACTTTTTTTTTTTCTCCCTTTTTTTTTTTTTTAATTCTCGGGCTTTTTATTGCGGCTCTGGCTCCGCGCTGAGGAGCCCGTTCTGAAGTGTTCTCGAGGCTCTCATTGTCCCTTATCTCGGGATTGTATCTGGCTGCAATTCATCCGCAGTCATGCTTCAGAGGCGAGCATCTCTCATATGAGGCCCCTTTCATCACGCGGTGACAACTCTTGAATACATCATTATTCAGCGGTGGGGTTGGGAATTATAATCATTAGGCAATTTTTCCACCCCTAATCTGATTTTATAAACTGTTTCTTTTCATTATCTTCGGGCGGCAAACAGTAAATGCATCTGTCTGCCGAGATCCTCCTGATAACAGTAATAGAAAAAACCCAGCCAGGACATCTCAGCGAGGAAGGAGCAGCCCGGCTGCTCGCCCTGCGTTCGCACGTTCGCAGGTTATTTAGGCTGGAATTCGCCTGGCTCAAATTCCCAGAGCTCAGCTCCCGCACCGCTGAATTTTGGGGCCGGTGGAATGGCATTTGTACCCTTAAAAAGGGCGAACAAAAAAAGGAGTGGGAAGGAGGAGATGTGTTTCCACATGCCATGGCTGTGTTTCCATGCAGGTTTTTGGGGATGAATGTACCCTTCCACCTCACAGCCAGGTAAGGGAGATGCCACCTGTAAAATGTGGCAGAGATGACGTTTCCTATTTAAGCACTTGGGTGTTTTTTTCCCTTTGCAATGATGGAAAAATCAAATCTCCATGATTCTTTTCCCCTCAGAAACTTGGGAGAGGCAGCCAAGCTGCTGGGATGGAGCTGGATAGAGCCAACGTGCTGCTTCATTGATTCCCTGCTCCTGGAATGTGTGGGACCACGATGCCCAAGATCCATCGGGATTTCAGCCCTCGCTGCCTATTTTTTGGGATGGGACAGGTCATCAAACCCAACCGTGGCCGTCACCTGCTGGGTTGTAGCAGGGATATCAGGATGAGGCCTCCCAGGGGTGACCCTTTCACCATTTTCTTTTAAACCATCCCAAATTTGCTCGGAATTGGGCAGGGTAGGGAAGCTCCCTCGCTGTGTGTCCCTGGGATTTACAGAGCCTTTCCTGCCTGAGGATGGGGATGAGGATGAGCTCCGGGGATGAGGAGAACCCCAGAGGTCCCAACCCCACCCCTGTGCCCTCCTGCTCTGCTGTGGCTGTGTCTGCACATGCCCCACACCGTCTTCCAGGGGTGAGAGGAGCAACGGGAATCTTGGGGAAAACAGGGTTTGGATTCCCAGGCTGCTTTAAAACCCCACATTTATTCCTAGAAATAGGATTAAACAAGGAGCTGCGTCCACCCCCTCCTCCTTTGCCAGGAGGGGAAGCGCCCCTCGCTCCTCCAGCCTCCACGGAAGGGAGGGGATGCTGGAAATTCGACTGGAATCCCCATTTTCTTCTCCCTTTCCCGAAAAAGCTGCGCCGTGGCTGCCTGGATGGCAGAGGAAGGAGGGAGGGAGGGAGGTTTGATGTCTCATTTAGCCCGGCCCGCAGTGACAGGAACCAATAAAGCCCTGTTGATCCAGAGCTTAGTCCGCGGGGCCGCGAAACCCGGGGCAGATGGCAAACAGATAACGGGGACATTCCAATTTCCCCCCGTTTATTCGGGAGGATGGAGGCGGATAAAGCGGCGCAGGGTAAATACCCGGTATTGATCCGGACACAGGGAATAAATCCCGCTCCTCTGGAAGGGCTGGAGCGGGATTTCCCTGCACAGGGCCGAGCTGGGAGCTCGGGGGTGTCACGGCTCCTTCCCGGCGCCGGGAATGCCATCGGAAGATGGAGATTGCCATCTCCCGGCGCCTGGAGATGCTGCAGCGCTGCTGGCAGCGGCCTGGCCGGGTTCCCATCCCACGGGAGCAGCCACATCCCACCCTCCGTGCCCTGGAAAACCCCAGACCCCTCTCCCGTTTTGTTTTCCCCTCCACCAGCTGCGGTCCTGGAGGGAGAGGGAGGAGATGGTGCCGGGTGGGGACACGGATTCCATGGGATGGAGCCCCGGGAAGGCCTTGGAGTGGGAGCATCCCCCAGGGCATGGAGGGATGGCGCTGCTCCTCATGGGATGGGGATTTGGGATTTGGGAATTTGGGACCTTGGAGAGTCACATCCCCCAGGGCACAGAGAGATGGGGCTGTCCCTCATGGGATGGGGATTTGGGAATTTGGGACCTGGGAGAATCCCATCCCCCAGGACACAGAGGGATGGGCTGCTCCTCATGGGATGGGGATTTGGGAATTTGGGAGAGTCACATCCCCCAGGGCATAGAGGGATGGGCTGCTCCTCATGGGAATTTGGGAATTTAAGACCTGGGAGAGTCACATTCCCCAGGATACAGCAGGATGAGGCTGCTCCTCATGGGATGAGGATTTGGGAATTTGAGAATCTGCAACCTTGGAGAGTCACATCCGCCAGGGCATGGGGGGATGAGGCTGCACCTCATGGGATGGGGATCTGGGGATTTGGGAATTTGGGAATTGTGGGATTTGGGAATTTGGGACCTGGGAGAGTGACATCCCCCAAGGCACAGCAGGATGGAGCTGCTCCTCATGGGATGGGGATTTGCAGATTTGGGAATTTGGAACCTGGGAGAGTCACATCCCCCAGGGCACAGCAGGATGGAGCTGCTCCTCATGGGATGGGGATTTGCGGATTTGGGAGTTTGGGAATTTAAAACCTGGGAGAGTGACATCTCACAGGGCACAGAAGGATGAGGCTGCTCCTCATGGTTTGGGGATTTGGGATCTGGGGCAGTCCCTGAGCTGCTGGAAAATGCTCTGGCTGCCCCTTGCTCCACGATGACCGTCCCCACGCTGTCCCTGTGCCTCTCCCTCCTCGGGGACGTGGACAGGACAGAAGGGGACGTGTGTGGGGCAGAGCTGAGCGTCCAGGTGGATCCGGGAACACCAGGCTCTGGCTTTGGACGCTGCCCCACGGATCTATCCCAGCTCAGCCAGGGCAAATATTGGTGAGCGGCACCTGTGTGTGCGTTGGCAGGGACAGGGGAGCACAGACCGGGATGTCCCCGGGGCTGGGAGCTGTCACTTCCCGCTGCTCTCAGCTCTTCCTGGGATTTGCCACGCTGGGATCCGGGCAGGAAGGCCAGGCTGGCTGAGGCCACACTGCTCAGGGTCCCTGCTCCAGGGTTTTGGTGGCACCAGCTGGAAAAGGGTTCCCAAAAGTGTCCTGAGGGCTGGAGCAGGGAATGGCTGGAGCAGGGAATGGCTGGGGCCCTTGAGGGTAGCTCTGCTGGCTGTCCCCTCCAGAGCTTTTCCCGCTGGGATGAGAGGATTCCTGGCCCCTGGCAGCTCCAGGAAGCGGCGCTAGAGGGAGCCTCCAGGCTGGCAGCGCATTCCTGCCTCTTGTCTCGGCTTTTTGCTCTCTTTTCCCCCTCCAGGAGATTTCCCAGTCAAGGATTCTGACACCTGACCTGCTCCGGAGCTGTTCATGGAGGCACATCACGCCTCCCATGGGAGCCATCCAAAGGTTCTTCCCAAAAACCCGCCCAGCCCTGAGCTTCTTTTCCTGTCCAAAACTATTTTAAAAGGAAAATTTACTTTCCCCTCTCATTTAAAAAATATAAATCTTTGCTGAAAACGCACGACTGGGGGGTAGTGCTGACAATCCACAAATATTTCTAATTTTTCTAGAGAAACCCTGGAGAACTTTATCTCGATTCCCAAATTTCAGATCTTCACATTTCCAGAAATGACAGCGGGTAGGATAAAGGCACCTCCTTCACCTCTGCTGGTCTGTCTTTTCCTTCAATCCAGTAACACCTTAAAAAAAAACCCAAAAAACTTTATGGTAAAAATCTGCATATTGGTATTTAAATTTTGATGTTGTTGTTTCTTTTTTTTTTTCCAGAGACTTTTTCAGGGATGCTTTTAAAGTAATAAACAACTTTTCCTGTTCATGCCCGAGGCCAGACTGGACAGGGTCTGGAGCAGCCTGGGATCATGGAAGGTGTCCCATGGAATGGGATGAGCTTTAAAATCCCCTCCCACCCAAGCAATTCTGGGGTTCTTTGTGGGTTATTCTCCACGTGCTGCTGAATCCAAGAAGCACTTTGGGAATTTAAATGCATTTTATGCCGGCAACACCTTTATGGAGCAGCTCCACCTCTCCTGCCCCTTCCGAGCACCTTGGGAGCCCCATAGCCGGGAATTTGCACAGCGAGATTCTCTTCCACACGGGGAATTGAGGAGGAATTTTTCCATGGGAAGGGCCGGGTTCCCCCCCAGACACCTCTGGCCGGCACTTCTGGCACAACCGGTTCCCCCCCTGGCGCGGAGATTGGGATCAAGCTTGAAGTTCAGGCGCTATTGACAGAGATCCTGTCAACAAAAAGGTGTTGAAGGACGGGATATTTGTGGAAGAAGTCACCAAGAGGTGAAAGATATCCCCTTCAGGGGGCCTTTTCCTGCTCGGCAGGCCCCTGCTCGCCGGGGTTTTCCAGGAGGAGCCAGAGGCAGGGATGCGGTGGCTCCATCTCCTGGGCCAGCGCAGCTTTGCCGCCCTCCACCCGGGATGGAGCAGAGCCAGAGCCCTCAGGGAGCAGATCCATGCTGGAAAACAGCCCTGGAGGCTCTGCCGGGTGGTGTTTGGGATTCAAATATCCTAAATGAGGGATAGGGAATTGCAGCTCAGTGTGGAGGTATAACGGGCTGGTGGAAAGGGACATTCTGTGTGTTCCCTCCGGCTCCTTTTCCTTCCCCCCATTCCAAATTATCCTGGGATATTTGCTCACCCTTCTTGGTCTCATCATCCCTCTTTTGCTGCCTCTGGAAGGGCTGTGGGGAGCTCCCACAGGCAGGATCCTGGCTGAACCCTCTCCAGAGAAAATCCCTCTGGATGGAGGAACAAGCAGCTCCGGAGCCTTTTTCCATGTGCCAGTGGCTCCCTAAGGGAGCTCCCTCCTTGGGACAGGGACACCCCCGGTTCTGTGTCCCACTGGGAAGAAATGAAGATTTTTGGGGTTGGATGGTGAAGAGGGTGGTCATGGAGTAATGGGGGTCCAAAGGATGGATGGAGGGATGGATGGATGGAGGGATGGATGGATGGATGGATGGATGGATGGATGGATGGATGGATGGAGGGATGGATGGATGGATGGATGGATGGAGGAATGGATGGATGGATGGATGGATGGATGGATGGATGGATGGATGGATGGATGGATGGATGGATGGAGGAATGGATGGATGGATGGATGGATGGATGGATGGATGGATGGATGGATGATGGATGGATGGATGGATGGATGGACGGATGGATGGATGGATGGATGATGGATGGATGGATGGATGGATGATGGATGGATGGATGGATGGATGGATGGATGGAGGGATGGATGGAGGGATGGATGGATGGATGGATGGATGGATGGATGGATGGATGGACGGACGGATGGATGGATGGATGGATGGATGGATGGATGGATGGATGGATGGATGGACGGATGTCCCTCGTCACTCTCACTCCCTTGGAAAACTGCAGGAGCCACTCCAGCTCCTAAGGGAGATGGGAAGGAATCCCAGAGGATTTGAACCGCTGGGATTTTTGAGGAAAACCAGTCCTGCTCAGGTTTATTGGCGGCTTTGCTAATCCCAGGGCAAGGAATTTTCTGCAGGAGAGCGGATCCCGGGCGGGTCACTGGCTCTGGGCTTCCTCTCCTCGCTGCTGGGCAGGGGCTGGGCCGAAGGAAATGCACTGGAGCTGTTTTCTCTCAGTCTCTGCACAGAGGCGGACGCGGGGCATTGTGTCTGCTGCCGAGATAAGGATCAGGCAGCCGCTGTTCTCACCTCAGCCCGCACCGGGATCAGGTAACCTGGCACAAACGCGGCTTTCAGGCTTTTCCCGGGCTCCTCCTTCCTCCAGGTGTCCACGCAAGGCCTCCTTTAACTTCCTTTTTATCCTGTTTTCCCTCTGTTTTCTGCAAAGATTTTTTTTTTTTTTTTTTGAGGTGGGGAGGATGGACACGGCTCGATCCCCTGATCCCACAGCTCCTTCCCGGGCAGGCTGAGCCACACCACTCCCGTTTTCCAATCCATCCTATCCCTTATCCCAGCATCCTGCTTGGTCCCTGCAGCAGCCAGGCCTGGGCCTTGTCCTCTTGTCTTGTCTAAAGAGGGCAAAAACCTGTCGGGACCCAGGACATTCCTCTGGCTGCCCTGGGTGATTCGGGACCCTGGCAAGGGGCTCAGAGACCTTGGCATGGAGTCACAAACACCTGTGCCTTCGATTTTAGCCCTTGGAAACAATTACCAACTTTGTGGGAAGATTTACAAGCCACAAGAGTTCGAGTAGAATGATAGTTAATTCATCACAGGGTGAAAAAGTAGAATTTTGGGGTTTTTACAACGGGGGTTCAAGAGGCAAGATGGAGGAATCTGGGTGTGTCCTGTCCTTCTTCTTCTTACCCTCCATTTTCTGCTGGGATGGTGGCACTTTTGGATTGGTTTAGAGTAGAGACAGAGTGCCTAACATAGGTGATATGTATTGGAAAATCATTGTAAATAAAGTGCACATAGTTCTTAGTATAAAAAGTTAACACCACCCCAAGGGCAGACAGTGTGCCGTGAACCGGCCTGCTGGACGGACCTCAGCAGGTCAGAGAAAGAATGGATGGGAATAGATAAGGAAATAGATAAGGAAATAGATAGTTATAGATAAGGAAACAGATAGTTATAGGTCGGGAAATACTTATATATAAGGAAATAGATAGTTATAGATAAGGAAAAATAAACAACCCTGAAAAGCAGAACCGACGAACCTCGACTTCTTCTTCGGTAGCGGGGCTGGGAAAAAAGAGACTTTGGGGTCATCTCAGCCACAGAAAACCCGAGAAAAACCCTGTTAAAGCCCCAAAACCTCCAGGCAGCTGGGAGGAGCGCTGCACGATGTCTGAGCATTCCCAGGGACTGCCTGGCTGCCGTCCCACCGTGCTGCAGCAGCCGGCCCCTAATTGCATTGTTTCCGCTGATCCACGAGGAAATTATTTATGGGCACGAGGAGCCTGCCCGGCTTCCAGGGCCTTTCAACTTTATGGGAGTTTTCCATGGGCTGCTCTTGCAGGTTCGGGTTATTTTTACCCCCCAATTAAAGGGGGTTGCTCTCCCTCCCCCCCTCCCTCGGGGGTTGAGTTTTTCCCTCTCTCCTGGCAGGATTGGGATGGGATGGGATGGGATGGGATGGGATGGGATGGGATGGGATGGGCTCCCCATGGAAGGATCTGGAGCCATCAGGCTCCTGTGGCTGGAGAGGGGCCAGCTTTGCCCTCGGCTCGTTTCTCCCCGCTCTCTGCAGATCCTGTTGGTCCTTTGCTCTCCCGGCTCCGTGTCCCAGCCCTGGCGCTGCTGATGGATTCCCAGCCCCCCACAGGCACATCCATCCCCAAAGCAAACAATCCGCCCTGAATGGTGCTGGAAAGGCACATCCCAACCCTAAACACCCACTATTACCCTGGAATATGAACTGCTGGGGGAGCTCCGTTTCCTCTGGCTCCTTTTTAATGGGTACCTGATACCCACAGTGCTTCCACACTGGGAAATTTGCTCCAAGGCGTAGAGCTGTCTGGCAAAAACCCCACCAACAGCAGCTTCTCCATCAGGGCAGTGTCTCCAGGCTGGGCTCTGCTCCCCTGTAGGATGCTCCTGGCTCCCAAACCCCTTTCCAAGCCGCGGGAATGGCTGGGTACCCTCGGGGGGAGGGAACGCAGCCTCATCCCAGTCATGTCCCGCCTGGAAGTTGTTTTCCATGCTCCCACTTTGTTGGGTTTAGGCACACAGAGGCTTTTTTTGGGAAGGGAGCAGCCTGTGTGGCAGGAATAAACCATCTGAGGTTGCTTTAAGCGCCCCTTGGAGCGGGGCCAGGAGCCCAGGCAAGGAAACGCTGGGAGCTTGTTTTAATTTAGTGGTGTTGAAGTGTTCGGCTGCAATTAAGCAGCTGAAAATTAAACAGAACCAGTCATTAGGGCTGGTGGGACAAGCCCAGCAGACCAGAGGATATAAATTATTTCCAATGGGGAATGCCAGAGCCGGGCTCGGGATGGATGGGGATGGTTCCCTTCCATAGGCTGCTGTCTCTCGGTTTCAATCCGAGGAATTTCATCCCGAGGAAGTGAATCCCTGCAGGTGCTGGATCTTGGAGCAGGTAAGGAAAGAAGCTCACGGCAGAGGGTTCCCTGGGCTCTCCCAGTCCCTCCATCCCAGGGAGTTCCTTTGTCTCCCTGCCTGAGCTGGGTTTTGAGCTCCCAGCATTATTCCCTGGTGTTGATGCTCCCTTTCCCGGATCCTGCTCCCCATGGAAGGATCTGGAGCCATCAGGCTCCCGTGGCCCCAGCGCTGGGCCACTCCCAAGTGTGTTTTGGGGGACAATGACCCAATTCAGGCCATTTCCTGGGGGAATTTCTCCACTACCTGGGCGGCTTTGGAGGAAGGATTAGAACAGGAATTGATGCCTTGGTGGAGTGAAGGTGGAGAGGGGTACGAGTGGGAATTTGGGCTGGAAATCCCTCACCTCCCATGAGGAAATCACATCTGAGAGGGGAGGGATGGGGCAGGCTCTCCAAAAACTGCTGGCTGGGCATATCCACGGCATTTATCCAGATAATTCTGGGATATCAGAGCTCCCAGGCAACGCAGAGGGACAACCTGGATCCATAAAACTTCCAGCATCCTGCAGGATTCCTTTACAAACCCAGAGCCAGGTAAGCCCAGAAATGCTCTTTTAAATCCCCCACCTTTCAGCAGAAGTAAGAGTTAAGCCTGGCTTTAAAGTCGAGCCTGGGTTTTAAGTGCATTCCTGGGACCTGCTGACGGGAGTGGGAAGCTCTCCCTTGGCTTCGGCAGGATTTTCCCGGCCTGAAATGGAGTCCAGATCTCCCAAAATAAATCCCCCCAGCTCTGGAGCTGCAGAACCACACAGAGCCCCAGGAACTCTCGTTCCCAGAAAAGGATCCAGCTCATTCATCTGCCCACATCATGTGTGTTAAATTCTGCTGACATCTCCCAGAATTCCGGGGAATAAATGGAAACCAGTGCCCGGAGCGCGCTGGGCTGGCGATGCCACGGGATGAGTGGCAGGAGCATTGTTTGTGTGCAGCCTTTCCAAAGGGAGCTCCCATTTCCCCCTTGCCAGGACAAGATGTGAAATTTCATTCCCATTTTATCCCAATTACTGGCTTAGAATTCTGGCACGGAGCACTTCCGGTAATGCACAATAACTCCAATATCCCGGGTGCTTTCCCAGTGTCGGATTTAGGGTGGGAATTCCACTGTGTTCCCAGTCCATGCTCCCCATCCCAAATATTCCCATCCCAAGGCTCCATCCCATCACCGCTCTTCCAGGAGAGCAGCACGATTCACCTTACCAAAAACCTCATTTGAACCAAAAAGCTCATTTGGGCTTTTCTCAAATGAGATGAAACTTTCCCCAGCCACTTTCTCTTACCCGTTTCTCTTACCAAACAAGTCCGAACCCCCAAATCTTTCTCAGCTCAAAATGTATCTAGTCAACCCCACACACCCACAAAAAACCAAAAACACTGAAAAACCACATCTTGCTTCAAAGAGGTGTTTTTACTCCCGGAGAAATCAGTGACAATAATTTATAAGGCCGTAAATAATTATTTTCTGGTTTATTTGGATGGTCTCCTGCAGATTCAGGGAGGCAGAGCAGCGAGGGAAAGTTCTTTTTCATGCTCCCCCATATTTAATTTTAAAGGCTGTGTGCAAGGAGGAGCTGTCAGGCAGGAATGGGAAGCAGAGGGAGAGGGGCTTTTGGGATGAAGGAATCGGCTGGAGCGGACAAGGCAGCTCTTCACAGCTTTAAATCCCATTTTATATCCCCCATTCCCACACGGGGAGAAATAAACAGAGTTTTGCTGTGATTATTCGGGGCCTTTATGGTGGTTGTAATGTTCTGTGCTGCTCACCTCGCCCTGGCCCTGCATTTTCACACTGAGACGAGTTTCTGCTGGGAAATGAGCCCTGAAAAGAGTTTACCTGCCTCCAAATGGCTCCGGAGCCTCGGGGAATCCTTTGGAGCCGCACCAGGGAGCTCTGGGATGGCCGGAATGGCACCCTGGGCACAGCCCTGGCTTGGTGCCCTCGCCAGGGGCTCTGGAGTGCGGCACCAGCGGGAAGAGCTGCAGGTTGGAAAATCCAGAACTACTGAATTCAGTGTGTATCTATTCGATAATATCACATTCAGCATTATTAAATTAATATCCAGCCCTATAAAATGTTGTTTAAAATCCGCCTCCACCATCAAAGCCAAAGGACCGTGAGGAAAACCAACGGGGAATTCAGGATTTTTCTTCCCCCTTTTCTGGCTGAGCAGCTCGGCAGGTTCAAAGCCATCCCTCGGGAAATCCGTGGATTATTTATCCCACTTTTCAGGCCACCCTCACGTACACCCCACCCTCTTTCCTACGAGACCCTCTCAGGACAGAAAGATCCTGCACCCAACGCTGCCGGACACATCCATGCCCTAAAACCTGACTTTAACATTATCAAATCCTATCGGATCTGCTCCAAACTCTTTCCAAGGAGGAACAGATTCCCTGCTCTCCCCACCTCTACGGATGCCCCGTGCCAATCCCAGCGAGCCCCCGGTGCTATTCCAGCCTCCCCGAGGCGTTTTTCCAGGAGCACAACTCAACATCCCGCTCCTTGCCAAGCCCGCGGCCTGGCGGTGGCCGGGAGGGGGGATCCATCCCGCTAGGAAAACAACGGGAATGGCTTTAGCAGCCCCTCGGCCCCAGCACGTGTGGGGTTTGTTTGCAGAGCCGGGAGCTGATCCCGCCTGGATTTACACCCAGCCTTAAGGCTTGCTGAGCCTTCAGCGGGAGCTCATCCCGAAGGAAAATATTGGGAGGGAGTTTTGTTTCTCTTGCAGGAGCCAGGGAATATTCATTCCCCAGGGAGAGAGAGGGGGACACCTGGGCTCCAAGGTCTTGTGGGGGGCTTCTCCAGCCTCAAGGATTTCCCAATTCCAGGATTCCATGGGGGCTCCCTGCGGGAAGGAGCTGTTGGTGTCTCACGGCACCTCCCGCTCCCACCAGAGGGTTCCCGGCGCCCCTGGAGGGATTTCCCGCAGAGGGGTCCCGGTTTTCCCGGGAATTGGAGGCAGGGAGGGGAAGGAGCCCGGGCTCTGTCCTCCCGCCACATTCCGTGCGGGATCCCGGCTCTCCCAGTCCTTTCCAGAGGCTCGCACGCGGCTCGCAGATGTGGCCAGCAGGATTTGCAGGGACCAGCCCTCAATGCCCCCGCTCCTTCCAGCCCCAGACTCCGCCGCTAACCGGGATCCTTCCCCAGATACTCGGTGTTTTTGAACATCAAGCCCTGGGGAGGAAAGGGGATCCCTGGCAGCGGGCACATCCAGGGCTGTGGGATGCGGCCGGAGCCGCGCGTCCCCACGCTGCGCTCAGGGCTGGAAATGGGATTCCACAAAAAAGCCACCGAAACGGTTCCCGGGCAGGAAAGGAGGAGAAAAATCCATATAAAGAGAAAAGCAGGATGGACCCGTGCGATTTATTGAGGATTTTCAGCGCTCCGTGCTGCCCTCGGATCGAGCGACCTTTCCCATCAGGAATTTTTTATTTAAAGGCTCCGGGATCCCGCTCTGGTTTTCACTTTGAGAATCTCTCATCACAGAACGCAGAGGGATTTTTTAGGGGGAGGAAAAAAAAAAATTCAAATGGAAAAACTCCCGGGGGGTTTGGTGTGGTTTTAATCCGGGTGGGTTTGGGGAGCCTCTGGCAGGGAGGGATTTTGCGGAAGAAAATCTCTTTTGACAAATATTATTGTTAATTATCGAAGCCGTGGCCTTGACAGACCTGACAGAGATGCTCAGAGGGAAGCTCTGGAGAAGGATTTTATTTTGCTGAGCTCTCAAACGTTCTTCTTCAGAGACCAGGAAGATTTTTTTGAATCCTCCAGCTCCCTGCATTTGGGCAAAAGGCTGGAGAAAAAAAGAAATCCTGTCGGAATTCTGTGATGTCTCTGACACGCAGAGCACAGGCTGAGGCACCCAGCACTTTCTGGGGGTTTTCAGAGTGTCTGATCCCACAGGATTTTCCAGTTTGGTTCGATCCCGATGGAAAAGGAGCTCCATAGACTCCCGCAAGAGCCCCCAGCGTTCCTGAATCAGCAATGAATTAATAATAGGAAAATAATGTAGCGCAGAATGGCAGTATCAGATAACACAACAATAGAATATACCATTGTTATTGAATAATAATTTAACAGTATTATTCTATTACAGTATAATATTAATTATATTTTTTTGAAATAAATAATCGGGAATAAATACTGGTGAAACACCCAGGACCCCCTACCTTTAACTACTCTAATCTCCAGCTGCTGCAGCAGAAGAACATCCCGGACATTCCTATCCCATATCCTTGATATTTCCATCCAACATTCCTGATAAATCTGTTTAAAAATTAAAAAAAAAAAAAAAAAAAAAAAAGAAAGAAAGAAAGAAAAAAAAAAAAAAAGAAAGGAAAAGCTTCCAGAGCTCCCTGCTCCTCTGGATTTTTATTCAGCAAAATTAATGAAGTAAAATCGCGCCTGTCACCCGAGGCTCAGCCCGGCATAAAAGTGCCCACAAAATTCCAGCAGCTTTGGCAAAAACAGGGAAAATTAAGGGTTTTAAAATATTTTTTCACGCCGCATCGTGTTCAAGCGGGGAAAGAGGGGCTGGAGAAGGGAAAGAGGAGCCGGCGCAGATGGAAACCATCGCGGCCAGGGCAGGGCAGGGAATGGCACGGGGAGCAGATTTGGGGGTGCTGTGCTGCTCCTGGAGCTCCGCAGGGAGCTGGACAGGGAGGAAATTAATTGGGATTTTCCTGCCACATCTCACCTGAGCCGCCGCCCCTTTCCTTGTCTCTCTTTTCCTCTCTTTCTTTCCCCTTTCCTTTTAATAATTTTCTGTTTTTCCTTATTTTTCCTTAGCTACTTTTCTTAATCCTAATTTTAAAAACTATTTTCTTTTCGCTTTTATTTTCCCTTCCTTTTTTTTCATTCCCCCCGCTTAACTTCCCTTCATCATCTACCTCTCTTCCCTTCTTACTTTTTTTCCTCCTTCGTTTCCTTTTCGTGTTGATTTCCCTCCACCTTCTACTTCTTGTCCTTCGTTTCTTTTCTATCACTCCATTCCCTCTTTTTTCCCTTTCCCCGTTTGCCTCAGCTCCCTTCCCACCCCCGCTATATCCAGGCGCGCATTCCTGCGGGGACTGGATCCCGGTGATGTCCCCGGGAACCCGGCAGGGTTCTGGGGACGCGGGCGGCGTGCGGGGAGCAGGTGGGGGAATCTTTTCCTTGGAAAAGCCTCATCCCCAGGGAGAGAGGGATGCTCCAGCGCCGCGGGGGGAAAAGGCGGAGGAGGGGACCCCCAGACCTCCCAAAAACGCATCCCCAAGGATCCGCAGGGCCGTGAGAGCCGCACCTGCCCCGCCCGGCCGCTTTTCGATCGCCGCCGCGAGGCTCCCGGGGAATCGATCCGCTCCCTTTCCCGGGGCTGCTGCCAGCTGGATCCAGCTCCAGGGTGCCCCCCGTGCCCCCCGTGTCGGGCGCTGACCCTGCCCCAGCCCCCCGCTTTACACTCCCCCTTTTCCACGCGTGGCTTCCCCCCCGAGCCCCCCCACCCTTCCAGTCACACTCACGCTCTTCCCACCGAGCTCTCCGTCGGGGGGGATAAAAATCCCCGGGAATCCCGCGGCCGCTGCCCGAGCCGCGTTTCACGGATTCGCCCTCGGGCCGGTTTTTTTGGGGGGGGTCCGAAACGGGCGGATTTCGGCCCCGGCGGCTGGGCAGCAGCGCTTCCTCGGGGGAGCCCCCCCGGGCACGGCTCCGTGTCCCCCCAGAGCGCTCCCGTCCCGTCTGGTCCGGTCCCGCAGCCCCGGCGGTGCCCCCACCCGCGGCTGCCGTCGGGGCCGGAGGCGGGACAGGTGCGTGTCCCTGTCCGTGTCCGTGTCCCTGTCCCCGTCCCTGTCCCCGTCCCGCGTGGGAGCCGCTCGGGGAGGCGCCGGGGCACGGGCAGCTCTGTTGCCGTGGCACCCCCGCCGTGTCCCCGCCGTGTCCCCGCCGTGCCCCGCCGCGGCTCGGGGCGCTCGGGGGGGTTCCCGGCGGCGGCGCGGCCCCGAGGGGGCGGGAGGAGGGGGCGGCTCCCCCGGCCCCGCCGGCCGCGGCCATTTAGGAGCGGGCGGGAGCCAATGGGCGGCGGCGCCGCCGCCGTGACGGCCGCGATTGACGCGGTTCCCACGTCAAATTGATCCCGAGGAGCGGCGGGGGCTCCCCGCGAGCGGGGCTCGCTCCCGGCGCCGCCAGGACCCCCCGGCCCGGCCCGGCCGCCCCCCGGGCTCTCTATGCCGGCGCTGCGCCCTCCCCGCGCCGGGCCATGGGTGAGTGCGGCCCCCACGGGCTCCGGGACGGCTCCCGGCGGAGCAGGGCACCGGGAAGGGGCAGGAGGCGGCCGGGGATGCCGGGGTGCCGTGCCCGGCCGGGAGGGCTCCGGGCTGCTCCGTGCTCCCCGCGCCTCCCTCGGCTTTCGCTCCGCTCCCTCCTTGCGAGTCCTTCTCCCGTCCTCGTTCTTTTGCCTTCTCCCCTTTTGTCCCGCTCTCCTTTTTTTGTGTCCTTTTTTTCCCCCCGCTCGTCGTTTCTGACTTTTCTTTTTCTCCCATTCTTTCCCTGTCTTTCCTCCCCCTTCTTTTTTTTACTGTCACTTTTATCTTACTTTTTTTCTGTCTGTATTTCTCTTTTCTCTCTTTCCTTCTTTCCCCCTTCCCTTGGGCTTTTTTCCCTCGCTTTCCCCCTTCCCCTCTCATTCTCGTTTTGCTTTTCCTTTTTTCCTCCCCTTCCTTTTTTCCCTTCCTTTCCCCCCCTTTCCTTTTTCCTTTTTCCTTTTTCCTTTTTCCTTTTTCCTTTTCCCTTTTCCCTTTTTCCTTTCCTTTCCCCCCCTTTTTCCTTCCATTTTTTCTTCCTTTTCTTCCCTTCCTTTTCCTTTCTTCCCTTTTCTACTCCTCCCCCTCTCCCTTTCCCGCTTCCCCTTCCCCTTCCTCCCCTCTTTTCCCTCTCCCCTTCCCGCTGCAGCGCCATCCCCATCCCGCGGGCACCGCCGCCGCTCCCGCCCGCGCCGTGCCGACCCGTGCCGTGCCGATCCGTGCCATCCCGCCCCGCAGAGCACACCTACGGCGAGGTGAACCAGCTGGGCGGCGTCTTCGTGAACGGGCGCCCGCTGCCCAACGCCATCCGCCTGCGGATCGTGGAGCTGGCGCAGCTCGGCATCCGGCCCTGCGACATCAGCCGCCAGCTCCGCGTGTCGCACGGCTGCGTCAGCAAGATCCTGGCCCGCTACCACGAGACGGGCTCCATCCTGCCCGGGGCCATCGGCGGCAGCAAGCCGCGGGTCACCACGCCGGCCGTGGTCAAGCACATCCGCGACTACAAGCAGGGCGACCCGGGCATCTTCGCCTGGGAGATCCGCGACCGCCTGCTGGCCGACGGCGTGTGCGACAAGTACAACGTGCCCTCGGTCAGCTCCATCAGCCGCATCCTGCGCAACAAGATCGGCCCGCTGGCCCCCGCGGGGCCGCCGCCGGCCGCGCTGCCCTGCGCGCACATCTACCAGTACCCGTACCCGGGCCCGGCGCCGCCGCCGCCCGCCAAGGCCGCGCCGCACCCCCGCGCCGCACCTCGGGGCGCCCCCGGTGCCGCTGCCCCGCTCCTGGCCCTCGGCGCACTCGGTCACCAACATCCTGGGCATCCGCACCTTCGTGGAGCAGGCGGGTGGGTACCCCGCTCCGCGCCGCCCCTCTCGGCCTTTCCTTAGCCCGGTCGGTTTAGTGGTTTTGGTCTCTTTGTTTTCTCTCTTTGGGTTTTTTTTTGTTCTGTTGTTAGTTTGTTTGTTGTATTTTTTTTATTATTTGTTTCGGGGTTTTTTTGTTTGTTTCGGGTTTTTTTTTTTGTTTGTTCCGTGCCTTTCGGCTCGTTCGGGGATTTCTTCCGCTTTTTATTTGGTTCGTGCCTCTTTGCCCATTTCGTGCCTTTTCGCGTCTTTCCTTCTTTTTTTATTAGTTTCAGCTTCTTCGTTTATTTCCAGTTTTTTTGTTGCTGTCGTTTCTTTAGTGTTTTTTTGCTGTTTGTTCCTTTTTTTCTATTTGTTTCGTATATTTTCCTTCCCCCCCCCCCCAACCCCCCATTTTTCCCCCCTTTTTTCCTCCCAAGGGCCTCCCCCCGCTCCACCAGCCCGTCGGGGCGGCGGGGCCAGATGCGGCCTCGGCTCAGCCACATCTTGAACTTTTTATGAAAAATGTGGAAAATATTTTCCTAGGGATGATAGATTGCCGACCGCAAATTCGGAGCCCTGAATTTCGCTCCGCAAAGGGGGATTAAAAAAAAAAATCAGATATATTTATGTGAAAAGGAGGGGAAAAGAGAGAAAAATAAGAGGAGAGGAAAAATCAAGGAGGAAAGGGAAGAGAAGGCAGCTCGCATCCGGCCTCCTGGATTCTTCTGAGGAATCTGGGAATTTTGGGGCTCCGGGAGCACCGGCAGCGCCAAGGCCGAGCCCCGCCGGCTCCAAGCGGGGACAAGCGGGCCGTGGCAGGGGGTTGCGGGTCCTTTTATCCTTCCAAAAGCCCGAGTAAATCAACCGCATGCGTTTGCCCCCCGCGCAATCATTTATCCTTAAAATTCCGATGTCACTTCTCCAAATCCCCTTCGTTAGGAGGGAAACTGGAGCCCCTAAATTATCGGGGATTGGGGATTGGGAGAGGGAGGGGGGAGACGGCGAGCGGGTTTTGGGGGGGACACCCCAGCCTCTCCCCGCGGTGTGATCCCAAATTTCGGGACGCTGGAGGCAACGTGGGTTCTTGTGCCCCCAGCCCCCTGGGTTTACACAAGCAGGCGTTCGGAAAAGCGGGAATTCCCTCTGTTTCACCCCAAAAGCTGCTCGGGGGAGCTCGGGGCTGACGTTTTGTTCCCCAGGGGCTCTGGCTGGCACCGAGGGGGCCGCGTACCCCCCGAAAATGGAGGAGTGGCCCAGCGTGAACAGGAGCGGCTTTCCCGGGCCGGGCCAGGCGGTCAACGGGCTGGACAAGGCTGCCATGGACGGCGACATCAAATACCCGCAGGTGAGCCCCGGGGGGGGACACGGGGGACAGGAGGGGACAGGCGACATCAAATACCCGCAGGTGAGCCCCGGGGGGACACGGGGGACAGGGGACATCAAATCCCCGCAGGTGAGCCCCGGGGGGACAGGAGGGGACAGGCGACATCAAATACCCGCAGGTGAGCCCCGGGGGGACACGGGGGACAGGAGGGGACAGGGCGCATCAAATACCTGCAGGTGAGCGCTGGGGGGACACGGGGGACAGGGGACATCAAATCCCCGCAGGTGAGCGCTGGGGGCACACGGGGGACAGGGAAGCGTGGCACGAGTGGGGCTGGAATGGGAGGGCAGGGAGGGGCCAGGGAGGTGGGAAGAGAGGACAGGGAGCCCCCGGGCGGGCCGTTCTGAGCCCCTTTGTGTCCCCTTTGCGTCCCTGTCCCCAGCCCGGCGCGGGGCTCTCCTCCATGGGCACCTTCCTGCCGGCCTGCGCGTACCCCCCCTCCAGCCAGCCCGGCGTCTACGGCGGCTCCCCCGGCGCCTACATCGCCCCGGGCCCGCCCTGGCAGCCGCAGGGCGCCCCCCTGGGCCACCCCGGGCACGGCGAGCTGGCCATGGCCTTCAAGCAGCCGGGCGGCCAAGGTGAGCGGGGACAGCGCGGCGACAGCGCGGGGACGGGGCCGGGAGGGACCCCGGGGCTCCGGAGGGATGGGGAGGATCCGTCCCGTCCCCCGGCCCGGCGCTCCCCGGGTCTGCGTTGGAATTTCCCCGCCCGCCGGGGAATGGGGAGGATTCCCGGGCTGCTCCTCTCCCCGGGAATGTGGGAATGCGGGGGACAGGGAAGGAGCCTTTCCCCCTGCTCCCCCCTTCCGCCGATTCCAAAAGGCGGGAGCCTTTCTGCAAAAGCAGAAGCCTTGACGGGGAGTCATTAATTCCTAGTAATTACCTATTAATTATTCTCTGACAGCAATGATTTAACTATTTGTTGATAGTTATTAGTTATCGTAATTAACTGTTATTTTATTTAATTGGTTCCCGGGGTTATTAATGAATTATTTCCCTCCGAACGCTCCGCCGGGAATCCCACGGGAGCAATTTGAGGCTGTCCGAGGGGGCGTTGCTTTTATCTCCCGTTAATTATTTCGCCTCATTAATAGAGCTCGATTCCCTCGTTTCAAAAATCCCGATTTTTCCGCCCTGGCTATAAAATCCTCCTCGATATTTTTGTCATTTTCCCCGCATTATTTGACTTTCTATTATTTTTATTAATTTGCAATTAATTTCCCTTTTATTCGTCCTTTTTTGTGTTGTTTTCTCCTGGGTTTAATTTTTTTTGATTGTTTTTTTTTTGGTTTTTTTTTTTTTTTTATTTTGTTTGTTTGTTTGATTGAGTTTTTTTTTTTGTTTGGTTTTTAATCATTTTACCGTTTCTAACCTTCTGCGAGTTGCAACCTCAGCTGTGCCGGGGAGGAGCGATTGAGGGAGAAAATAAATAATTCAAAGCGATTATTTAAAGATTAAAAAAAAGGAAAAAAAGAGAAAAAAAGAGAGGGAGAGAGAGAAAATGAATGCAAAAAAAACTTGAGAAAGAAGGATAGAAAAAAATAAGGATATAAAATGACCACAGCCACCTTTGCCCATTTAACATATTTTTGAGGTATTTAAAATTATTCGGAACCTGGATTTTTTGATTTCCCAATTTTTAAACTGTTTTGTCCCCAGACTTTCTCTAAACCTTTGTAGGTTTTTGATTGGTTTGCGCGTTTTTTTTTAATTGATTTTTACTTTTATCTTTATAGTTTATTTAAAAATTTTTCCCATTTTTTCCTTTGGATCCGTTTTCTTGTTCTGCCACTTGTCTGGGACGAGGAAAATCGGATTAAAATTGGTTTGTTGGATTATCCGACAAACGAGCTGGAGGAGGAAGGGCAGGGTGGGCTGGGGGTACCTGTAGCGAGTGGGAAAACTGGGAAAAGGCTGGGAAGAAGGATGGAAAACCCAGCCAGGCAATTCCAGCCCTTTCCCAGTTTCCTGGATTCCCCCCGAAACCCCTCCCTGCTCATCCCCGGTTAAACATCCCGGTTCCTGAAGGCAGAATTCCCGAGGGCTGAGCTGGGCTGGGACGGAGCTCAGCAGGAATTTCATCACCTCGGGAATGGTGGCACGGTCCCGTCCCCTTCCCCTCCCCGGCACAGTCCCCTCCCAATTAGGACGCCCCAAATTTTAGGAATTTTTTAGGGATGTGTTCTGGCCGGGTCCCCCCGTGTCCCTGGCAGCGCCACCAGCGCTGTCCCTGTCGCAGGGGGGTCGCGGTGGCCGCTGGGGGCTCCGGAGGCGGATTTTGGGGCGCACCCCCGTGCTCGGAGTGCCTCCATGCCCTGCCTCGCCTGTCCTTTCTCCCTCTCCCCCCTTCCTGCAGGGGCGGACAGAAAACCCCCCAGCCCCGCGGGGAAAGCTCCGGAGCCCCTGAGCGCCATCCACGGAATCGCCATCCCGACCTCCTCGTCCTAGAGCCGCCGAGCAGCTGCCCAGGGACTCCTGGAATCTCGGGATGAGCTCCTGCAGCCCGGGGCGGGGACAAGGGGAGCGCCCGGGCGGTGACAGGTGACTTTCTGCCTCGGCAAATCCCCGGCAGGACATTCCCGGAGGGACACTTTGCCTCCACTGGATCGGAAAGGGATGACGGAAGAGACTCGGTCTTCCTTCTTTATTTTATTTTATTTTATTGTATTTTCTCCCCCTCGCTTTCAGTTTTTCCTTCTCCTCCCCCATGCTCCCGAGGACTGTTGGATGCCGTGATTCCCTCCGTCCCCAGGCACTGCCGGGAGCATTCCCGGCTCTGTCCCAGCCCGGGGGAGCAATTCCCGGCTTCCCCAAGGAGCATCCTCCGTGCTGGAGCCCTTTCTCCAGCCCCTTCCCAATGCCTCTGTGGAAACGGACCAAAAGTGCCAGGACGTTTTACGGGATATTTCTATCATAAGGAACCTTAATAAAAAGTGACAACCCTGGGCACGCTGCAGTGACCTCCCTCCCTCCCTCAGGAGGAGCACCGTCCCTTCCCCAGAGCAGCTCTCCGGGAGCGGGAGGACCCGGCGGGATCCCTTGGGATCGCTCCCCGAGCTTCCTCCCGGGATTCTCCCGCATCCCGGGGCTCCGTGGCCGCCTCCCCTCCGCATCGCCCGGCCCCGGGGGGCTGCCCACGGCCCGGGACTGTCCCCGTGTCCCCGCCCTGCCGGGCTGGGACGCGCTCGGGATGGGGTTTCGCATTCCCTGGCTCCTCCAGCTGGCGTCGGTCCCTTCATTGTGTGGGAAGGGGCAGGTCCTGCAGCGGGGCAGGGAGGGAAGATCCTGGCAGGAGAAAACACGCCGGGATCGCCGCGGAGAGGGCGTCTCGGTGGGAGGGAGGGAGCCGGGGGATGCCAAACGCAGCCCAGCCCGGGACACGATTCTGTCTCCAGCCTCGGCGGGGCAAAACTCGGTTCTGCCGCTGCTCAAGCCAGGCTCTGATTCCCACTGCAGGGCTCGGCAGGGAGGGAAGCTGGGAAACCCAAGGAGGTGAGAGCGCAGTCCCAGGGCGGGATCTGCAGCCCGACTGCGGCCGAGTGGATTTTGGGGATGTGAGGATGGAGGAGCCACCCGAACCTGGCCCGTCCCCTGCCGGGTTTGTCCATTAAAAGCGTCACTCCAGCGCCTGGAAGAGCAGCTCTGGGAATGATGAGGGACAGCAAAACCCTTAAAGTGTGGCGTTTGCTGTGTGCCAGTTCTCGGCATCCGCTGGGGCTCCTCATCTCTGCATTCCAGGCAGGGATATCCCTGTGGATTTTGGGACTGGGGCTCTGGGATGAGCAAGGCTGGAGTCAGATCCTTTCCATTCTGGTCCTGCTGGGATGTGACTCCTCATTCCCCTATCCCAGGCAGGGATATCCCTGTGGATTTGGGATTGGGGGCTCAGGGATGAGCAAGGCTGGAGTCAGATCCTTTCCATTCTTGTCCTGCTGGGATGTGACTCCTCATTCCCCTACCCCAGGCAGAGATATCCCTGTGGATTTGGGACTGGGGCTCTGGGATGAGCAAGGCTGGAGTCAGATCCTTTCCATTCTTGTCCTGCCAGGATGGTGCACGAGCAAGACTGCCAAGGACCTGCCCAAACCCTGGGAAAACAGCTGGATGCTGAGCACAGCCACAGGGCAAAGGCGGCCACTCCTGGGCACTCCCTGGCTGTGATTAAAAATGCCATTTTCATCATTTCCTGTGGAGAAGGGATTTTCTCCTTGAACATCCCAGAATATTTTCCTGTGCCCAGCGGAATTCCTGGGGCGGGCAGAGCGACCAAAATCCCCAATCCAGAGGCCCTACGCTGGTTGGCACTGGTCAGGAGGGTCCAGGACATCGTGGCTTGGGGTCCCCAGGGAGGAGGGATAAAGGAGGAGCTTTGCTGGGTGGGAGAACACTCTCAGGACTTGTATTCCCATGGGAGCACGGGGAAAATCCCTGGGGAAATTCAATGCCTGCACCACGCAGCTCAGCTCATGGAAAATCCTGGGAGCAGAGACCTCCGCACCAAAAACACCCCCCAAATAAATAAAATAAAATGGGGTTTTTAGGCAGGGCAAGGTGAGGTGCTGCTCTGCCTGGCCACAGAGCAGGCAGCCTGACAGGAGTCTAGGGAAAATTGGACTTGATGGGAGCAGAACTTTTGGAATTGATGGGAGCAAAGTGAGGGGGTGGAAACAATCAGCCCTGACACTTCTGCAGCCGTGGTCCTGTCAAAATCGATCCCATCCCTCGGAACACGGCAATTCCGATGGAATGGGGTTTGCAGTCGGGGAAAAATGAGGCTGGAACCGTTTCCATCAGCTCTACCTGCTCTATATATCTTTAGCACCCTTTGGGGAGCACAGAGCAGGATGGGGAATGTTACTGGAGACTTGCTGGTGGACCCCAGATTGATTTCTTTCCTGGCGTGTTCGGAATCCTAAGGATTTAAACCCATCCCTCTGCTGGAGGAACGGGCTGGGGGACTGGGGCTTGCAGATGTTTGGCACCGGCACAGGATCTGCTTTTCCAGGATTCCAGCACTCCTCACTCTGGGTTGTGGCTGGAGAAGCTGGAAGGGGCCAGAGGGGATCCCCTCGGAGACCAGGGATGGCCCAGGGAAGATCCAGGCTCATCATCCTGTGAGTGATCCCCAGGTACCAAAGACTGGGCCCAGGCTGGAAAAGAGCTGACCTAAAATTCCCAAAGTCAGATTGGTGCAAATCCTTTGGGTTCTTTGGAGCTAAATCCTCCTCCTTGTGCAGGAACTTGGAAAAATCCGTGCCCAGCTCTCCAGAGAAGCTGCAAATCCCCCCCCCCCCCCCCCCTTATTTGCAGGGTTATAAACCTGCCCACAACTCCTTAAGTTGCACTTGGAAACGGGAATTTGATTCCCAGCTCCCTCAGGCACTTCATAACATTCCCTCTTAATAGGGAGTTTTTCATTTTCGGGGAATCCAGTGAGTTTTTTACCTCTGGAAAACTTCCCCAAAAATTTTCTGCTGTTCCCAGCCCATGGCCCAGGAAAATCCCACCTCATTTCCCAGCCAGAGGCTGGAGAAGGGGCTTTTATTCCCTGGAGCTGCTGGGAGAGGTTTGGAATGGGAAGGTTTTGAGGGGAAGTGTCAAGATGATCAGTCTGGGATGCGTGGGATCAGCCATTCCCTGGGATTGAACGGCTGCGGGAGTGCGGCCCTGGCGGAGTTTTGACAGAACTCTCCATAATTTGTAGAAAACTGGGGATGATAAATGGCAGGAAAAAGTTTCCCTGAACCCTAATAATAGTTTCACTCCACCACCAAGCAGCTCTGTGGGTTTGGGGCTCCTTGCAGAAGCTTCCAATGGATTTTGGAGGAATTGCGAAGGGAGATCAATGACGCGGCTGACAAACCTTTTCTTCCTTGTTATTACTGATAGGAATTTAATCATTCCCATGGGGAAAACCTCCCTCCTCCTTGCCATCCCATCTCCTGCAGCAGAAATATGAAAGTCCTTTTAATCCCAAAGTTATATGGAGCTGGCAAGGAGCAGCGAAGCTTTCACTCCTGGAGATATCCCCGTTCTGGCACCGTGGTCCCAGAAAATGATGTCATGTGGGATTTCTGTGCCAGAGTTTTCCCTTTCTTCTTCGGATTTGTGGCGATGTCAAAGTTCCTCTCTGGAGCAGGTCTGGTTTTAATATTCCATATTTACGTTTTTCATTTCGGGGCTGGCTGGAGCCTCCGTCGGTCCCAATCTCGCGGATGCCGCCGGAAGGAGCGAGGAAGAGGAGCTGGGATGGATTGGCGGGCACTGTTGGATTCCTAAACCTTGGGAAGTGGCCCTAAAAGAGTCCCTGCTCATTCCTCAGGAGCTATAATTCCCTCTGCTCTGCTGCACTGCTGTTCCCATGCCCCTTCCCACAGGGAACACCTCCCTTTGCCAGGAAAGAGCTTGGAGCTGATCCTGGAGCTGCCTAGCCTCATGAATCCATGAAAAATCCCTGGGAAGTGAAAGACCGAAGGTCCCGAAGTATCCATGCCCTGTGGGATAGTGAGGAGCAGAGTTTACCAGAGATTTTCCTGATCCTAGCAGGAGACAGGAGGCTCGTGGAGGTGGATCCACATTCCTTGGGCTGCTTGGTGCTTCCATGGGATAAAGTGGGAATAAGCCAGGCAGCTTTGGAGAATCCCGGCTGCCCAAATCTTTTCCTGCAGGAACACTCTGGAGGCAGCAGGGAATTCATCTTTTGGCTTCCTTGGACTGCCAGAGCCATATTTTAAGGTCGGGAATGTTTGTCAGCATCCAGGCGCTGCCCCTGGAGCCGGTGACACAAATGAGACAGGAGGCAAGGTCAGGTTACGGATGAGGCCACTCCAGAGCCTCTCGTGGAGAACCAGAGGTTTGGGGAAAGGGATGAAATGTGCTGGGAGAGAGAAAAAAATCCCAGGAAAGTGCTGGAAATCTGCTGGAAAGGGAGAATAGAATTCCCTCTGGCAGGAACTTGGTTGCTTTTGGAGGCAGCTGGTGAATTCCAAAGCCACGTCCCTCAAGGCCAACGCCCCATCCGGAACTGGCAAAGGGTTCTGCGTTCATGGGGCTTGGAAGTACATCCATAAGGGATTCCCAGCTTGGATCTTGGGTGAATTCAATCCTTCCAGGAGGGCCTGGAGACCTCAAGCAAGGCTGAAGGGGGAGGTGGGAAGCCACTGAGGGAGTCCATGGAAGGATGGGTTGGAATTCCCTGCATTTCACCTGCTGGGTTGATCCCAAGACCCTTCCAAGGAGTTTTGCTCCTCCTGGAACTTCCTGCCTTGTGAAAATTCCCTTTCCTTCATTCCACCTTGGATGAGGCAGAGCCACCTGGCTCTATCCACTCTGGAATCACCTCCAGGAAAAATTCCATGCCAGAAAGAGCTGCCAGAGCCAGAGCTGTCAAACTCCGTCTTGCTCCGGGATTAAATTCCCTCCCGTCTCCCAAGCAATAACAAAACACCACATTATGGAAAAGCTGTCAGGAATCCGATTGTTTTCCAAACACCACGGATCCCTCTCCATTTCAAGGAATGAGTGAGGTTGCTTTTTGGGCTTGGAAGGATTGAGTAAGCGCAAAGATTCCCAAACCAAAACTCCGTCGTTGCAGGGGAGCAGGGAAGCAGCTGTGGGATAGGAGTACCCCTGAATGCGGAATTCCACTTCAAAAAAACCCCAACCCTAAAAAGAGTTAAAAGGAACAGCAAACATTTCATCCTGAGTAGCGCGGGGTTGGAAAGGGATCGGCTTTTAAGGGAATTGCCCATTAACCACAACAATATTTGGGGGCTGAGCAGAGCCATAGATTAGGGTGCAGATGTTCCGCTGGCATTCGCATGCATCCCGAAGGAGAAAATTCCCTTTTTCCTGGAGTGCCCCGGCACTCTGGAGTCGCCTGAGCTTTACAAACTGATTATGAACACTAATTACTGCTCTCTGCCGTAAGGCCGCGGCTGAGCGCTTGGGCCAAGATTTGCAAAACCCAGGGGCTGGGCCTGCCCCGGCTCCTGTTCCACATCCAGGCATTTTTAGGAGCAGAATGTGCTGATTTATCCAAAATGCCAATTCCTCTGTTAACCCTCCCACTCCCGTTCCAGGCATCCCAGGGCAGCTGAGGCTGGAATATTTTGGGGGTTCTCTGTGCTTTTTTCTCCCACTTCCATTCCAATATTTTGTGGGATTCCCTGAGCTTTCATTGATGTGGAGAAAGGAGATGCCTTAACTCTTCCCTTTGCCTCTCCCATTGATTTTTCCGTGGAATTCCAAGGGGTCCAGGCTCTGGATGAGGCAAAGAGGGTTGGGATCCACCTTGACAGCACCACGGGTTGTTTCAAATATTCCTATTCCAGTCTTTTTCCTGTTATTCCTGCAGGGAATAGTGCCAGAGTAATGCGATCCAGAGGAAATATTCCCATTAAAACAGAGCCCAGGCTTTGGGAATGAAGGACCCAGGCAAAAACTGGGAAAATCCATGCTCAAGGGCTGCTCAGGGGGAACTCTTTTATGGGAGACATTCAGGCAGGGAATGGCTCTGGAGCAGGAGAGGGGATTTTTCACTCTATCCACAGTATTAATTCCAAGGGCTGGGAGCGGATTGGAGCCTGGAATGTGCTTCCCCAGGTTAATAAATCTCACAGGTTTATTGTCCAGGATAAAACCCATTTTCCTCAGCAAATAACCAGGATCATTCGGGGTTAGAGCCATTCCTCAGAAATGCTTCATAACCAAACGTTTTTATGGTATCCAAGGAAATTCCTGTTCCAAGGAACACGGACCTGTAAACTTTTATCTGCCTTTAAAACAAAATCTGTTATCTTTTATGGCCACTTCCAGAGAGTCCCACTATCACTTTTCCATAAAATTCAACAACATTCCTCCTCCAGCCTGGAAAATCAAGACCAGAGCTGGGGGAAAAAGCGAAAATGTCTCTTTTGGGGGGATATTTTTAGGAATTTCTGAGTTGTTTCCATTTCAAAACCTCTGCACCCAGCTGGGGCCTGGCAGAGCCCCTCGGATGCTGCCGCTGATTCCTCTGGAATTGCTTTAAAACGATTTTGGAGGATGAGGTTTCCACAATATCCTCAGCCTGAACTGTGGTCCTGCTTTTCTTGCCATGTGCAAAACCTCCCAATAAAAGCCTTTTCACCCTGGATTGTGTTCCAGGTTAACCCATGGATCCCTCCCTTAATTATCCCCATTGGTTTCTTTGCATGATCCCTGTGGATCCCTCAGGTTTGTGGTGGGATCCAGCCTTGGATCATTGCCATCACAAGTGTCCTGCTTTTTGAAGAAATTTTGCCAAGAAATCATTCCCTTTCCTGATGCCGCAGGAGTGACACCACAAACCAGCAACTTTGTCCCTACTTTTTCCTTCACCCCCTGTTTTTTGGGATGGAAAGAGCCCAATATCCCATTCCCACACAGCTCCAAGCACTGCAGGGATTCCACTCTCCTCCAGAGCCATGTCCCTATATCCATTAGCCAATGCTTCATGGAACCACCCCATAAATAACCAGCCATGGGGAGAGTCTGGGAGCTCATTAAATCCATGGAAGTTTCCTTTGGGGAGCCAGGATTTTTTCCCTGTGCCTTTGAAAGTCTTCATGAATGGCTCAGGATGGGACACAATTAACAACAAACCTCCCAAAATATAATTTTCCCTTGTTGGAATTATCCCACCCTAGCCAGAGCCTGGGCCAGCCCCTGCTGGAGAGAATGGGTTGGATCCCTTGGGAATGGGAAGAGGGATTGGAGCCTCGTGTTTGTTTTTTTCAGGCACTGCTTCCCCAAATCAGCTCAGGGAAGGAGAGACTCCCACAAAACTCCCCTGCTGCATGGAAAGTGCTGGAATGGAAGGGCTGCTCCCCATTCCATGCAATGTTTGCTCCCCCCAAAAATACAGAATACTGAGCAAGGATAAAAAAAATCCAGGCAGTTATTGATGGAATGAGGATTATTTGTAGGAAAGATTAATGCTCCAAAGGTCGCTGAAACCTCTGGAACATCCCACAAATCCTCAGACTCATTGCTATTGGAAGTGATGGTTCAATATTCCACAGAAAATATGAGCCTCCGAAAAAGAGATGAGGGTTTTTTTTAAAATGGAATCATAAAACCCCCGGCGTTTCTCCAAGCAGGAATGTGATTTACGGAGTGAAAGCTGGGATAGATGGGAAATAGGTCATTGATAAATCAGAAACCAGCTTGGGCAGGACATGGAAAAATGCTTAAGTGGGATGAATTTTCCCAAATTAAGCCAGGCTCCTAAAATTTCCTTGAATCCCTGGTTATTAAAACTGATACGCTGGATATTCCAGGGGGGATGGATTCCCGAGCAGAACGTGCTCCATCCACTGGAAAATCTGATGGAAGGCAGCTCTAAGGTCCTCAGCCTTCCATAGGGATAGGTCCTGAGCCCTGGAGTTCTCTGCCTGCTGGGAAATGAGGGATGCAAAAGCACCAGAATGTGTCCATAAATCCCAGATATGTCCCGGATTTCTTCCCTCCAGAGTGGGGAAATCAGAGAATATTAAGGATGAGCATGCCCGGGTGCTTGTGGAAGCCACTCATTCACGAATCCAGGAAAAAGGCAATGGAATTCCAGTTATTTTAGCTGGAAACTGGATGGTAACATCCCGGTTTATGTTTTAAACTGGTGTAATCCCCAGAATTTTGTTTTAATAGGGATATATATAAACTGGAATAAAATCTGACTACATTGAAATACTAATTAATTAATCAATCTCGAGGTAATTTAATGTTTTCCATAGTTGTTGGTATAAATGGATTTAAGCATTATTGTTATTGACTCACCTTGCCCAACCTTTCCCTACAAACTTCCTATTTGGAGGAAAGCCAAGAAATGCTTCCTAAAGCTACCTGGGAGTAAAATTGGGATGGGCGGTGCATTCCTGGATTCCAAGGTGTCCGAGGAGCACTGGAGTTCAATTTAAAGCACCTGGAAGGAGCCAGATCTCCAGATAATTCCTTGAAATCCCCTGAAGCCCTGGGAAATGCCAACAACAAGGGCTGGGAGGAGCTGGAAATTGTTATCTCCTGGGATTAAATTCCCCCATTGATCCATGTGGGAGCATGGCTGGGATAATTCCTGAATCCTGGAGTGAGATAATCCCTGAATCCTGGAGCAGTGACATGGGGGCAGAAATGCCCTTTTAGGGAAAGAATGTTTTCCACAGGAAACTTTTCCAGCAAAGAGAGCTTGGGAATTTCATTTTGGCCAGGGGTGCATCACTTTCTTCCTGGAATGATGTGGATTCCTGGGAATGGTGGCAGCACCTCCAATGACCGCAATGGTTTGCCCGGGAATCCCCAGTGCAGGGAATGCAAAGGATCTTAAAGCTCATCCCATTGCATCCTCCCATGGACACTTCCCACTATCCCAGGTTGTTCCAAGCCCCATGCAACCTGGCCTCAGACACTTCCAGGGATGGGGCAGCCACAGATGGTCTGGGAATTCCATTCCAGTCCCTCCCCACCTTCCCAGGGAAGGGTTTTCCTTAATATTCCATCAAACCCCGCCTAAAGTCTCCTTCCTCTCCACTTCCATGTGTTGTCCCACCATCCAGAAGGGCTCCACTCCCTCTCCCCCCATTCCCATCCCAAAGAAGGAACACCGGGATCTCCCCCCACCACAAAAGCTTTGGAAAAACTGAGCCCATAGTTGATTTCTTGGCCAAAAAAATCCCAGCGCATTTTGAATCCCAGCTTTTTTGGGGAAGTCTCCGATCCCAAACTGTGTCACGCTGGGTCAGCCTGAACCATCCCAAGGGCTTTGTTTGGTTTTCCCAAATTATTGAACTCTTTTGTTCTTTAATTCGGGTCAAATCGGGAATAAACAAACCGCTTTTGGGAACAAAAGGTTTTGCTGGGGAATGTCAAATGTTTTACCAAGTCTGCAGTGAAATGTTTTGACATTCCCTCAAAAAAGAAAGGGAAAATCCGTGCTTTCCCCGAGCTGGAATCAATAGCTGAGCTTGACCCTGAAGTGTGAAGAGTTTCTCTTTTCTTCTGCAATTCTATTTTTTTAAAAGGATTTACTTTTCATTGGCAAATGAAAAAATATCCTAAGCCTAAGTGTAATTCTGCTCCAGAATCCATGCAGGATTCCAGGTGGGATCTCACAAGAATTCCCACTCCCCTGCTGCAGGATTGGCCTGGGATTGGGCAGATTCCCAAAAAAAAAAAAAAGGGGGGAGGGAAAGCCTCATTGGGGACATATTTCAATCTTTATTTCTGTCTCCCTGAATTTTCCCCCTGTGCTTGACAAATGGACAGAAATTCTGGGATGAAAAGGGAAGGACAGAGGGAGAGAAGGAAAAACAAGGAGAGCGTTAAGGATAACAAATGGAATAAATCTCATCAGGAAATAATCAAAGGGAATGTCCCTTGCCTCCAGATGCCGGAATGTTTGGCAAATCCCATGGGAAGAGAAAGGTATCCTGGACTGAATTGCCTTCTCTGGGATGCTGGGGCTTCCCAAGCCACAGAGATGGATTTGGGGCTGGAAAATGCTGCATGCACAGAAAGCTGGGATGCAATTCCCAGTGATTTGGGATATAATCCTATATCCCACTGTTTTGCCAGCTATGGCAAAGCAAGTGGGACTGAGGATCGATGATGGGTGTTTTTCCTCCCAAAACCCCTCAGATTTAGTGATATTCCCCTGGAAAACCCTGCTATGGAGTGGCAGCCCCCATTCCCAGCCATCCCAATTTCTCCAGCAAAGCCAGGTGTGTTAACTGGATTTTTCCAAAACTTCATTTTTCCCAACCATGACATCATTTCCTCGCTGCTTTCAGCAGACGGATCCAACAAATGTTTCCTATTTTTCCTCGGGATTCAATCCCGAGATGGGCTCCAGCCTTGGCAGGAATTGAAATTTATGGCATTTAGGGACATTTATTTTCATTTCCAAGGAAAGGCCGAGCTGCACAAACATTTTTCATCCAGTTTTTTTTCGCTCTGTGTGCCGCTTTTCCTTGCTGTAGGAATTATGAGATGTCTGCTTCCAGAGCCAGGAGAAAAAGGGAAAAAAATCCCTGTTTTTTCAGGGGGAAATGTGTACAATTAATATCAGTTTACATATCTGGAACAACATCAAACATCTGCATCCTGGGGATTCCTCAGGACATAAATCCTGGAAGGGCCATAAAGAGTTTCTTAAGGACCTTGTAACAGCTTTTATTAAGGAATATTATCCAATATTAAAGATTTGTGGGAATAAGAGCTGTGGAAGCACTGCTGGTGTTTCCTTCACCCAGGAAACAAATTTTCCTAATAAAAACTAAAAAGCTGGAGCAGATGCTTGGCCAGTTCCAATAAAGAGTGGCTACTCCATTTTATCCGAGCTGGATAAACTCTGGAAGAGCTGCTGGTGAAGAAATGTTTAAGCAGGGCTGAAAACTCTGGGATGAAAAACCAAGAGGTGATTTTTAATCCCAGGGAAAACACCTGGACATGTTCCAAGCCAGGCTGGATGGGGCTTGGAGCAACCTGGGATAGTGGAAGGTGGAACTGGGTGGGATTTAAGGACCTTTCCAACCCCAGCCTTTCTGCAATGCTGGGATTGCAACACCTCTGCACTGGGAATTCCCATCTCCAGCCAAGGAATTTCCCTTCCCAGCCCCTCCAACCCAGGCCTGACTCTCCTCTAATCCCCCCTCAATTCCTGGGGCTCCAGGCTGTCAAATCCAGGTCTTACCTTCCCAGGCAAAATGACTGGAAGTGCTCTCAGCAATCCCCCTGTTTTCCAAAGGGTTTATTTCCCTCTTTCCTCCCTTCCCTCTTTGGCTCCCTGAAAGAAGGGGGTAGGAATTTTAGTGCCAATAAAGTTTTATGTCCTTCCCCTAATATTTACTTTTTTACATGGAATTTGTTTCCCAACCGTGGAGTACCTGACCCTGCAGGGGTGTAAAGGATTTATTGGCAAATATTTGGGATGGGGGAAGAAATTCCCCCTTTTGTCTCCTTGTAAAAGTTTTAATAAAATCAAATTATGGAGCATTTAGAGGGAAATTAATCTTTAATTTTACTGGAATACCAGAATATTGCCAAGCTGGCTCAGCATCTCCAGGAATCAAGGAGCATGCAGAGGAATAAATGGATTTAGCCAGGCAGGATTCCTGAATTTCCCACTGTCCAGGGGGATGGGAATGCCAGCCCCCTCCTGAGAAGGAGCCAGGAAAAGCCTGGGATGGAGACTGGGATCTGGCAGGGAAAACTCCTGCATCTCTTCTCCTTCCCATTGCCCATGTGCTGACTGCCCACAGATCAGCATTCCCAGGAGTTGTGCTCCAGGTATCTCTTGCTCCCTGATCCCTCTCGTGGTCCTGGTGCAAGACCAGCATCTCCCAAGGGTGATCTCGGCTGCCCTATGGAATCACCTTTCTTTCCCAAATATTTCAGGCTGATCCAAGGCCAGGTGACATCCAGATTATTGTGGGAATGAGGAGCTGGAATTTCAGCCCCAGGCAGGAAAAGGTGGATGGCAGAGGGGATGGATCGTGGGGAGTAAATCCACCCAGACTGGGAGGTTTTATTCCTGTTTCAGAAGATCTTTAACAGAGAATTCAGGGATTGCTATTCAGGGTTGGGATTCAGGAATTGTGAGGAAGCTCAGCTGCATAGCCAGTGCTGAGACTAGCTCCAAGATATCCCGGAGAAAGGATCTTCCAGCTGGGAGAGGAGACAGAATTTCTGCCAACAACCACATGTCAGGGATGAAGAAGATCCAGTGGCAGCTCCAGGCAGGTAGAGACAGGATCATGGAATCATGGAATGGGTGGGATTCAAAGGACTTAAAGCCCATCTCATCCCAGTCCCTGCCACGCCAAGATATTCCCATCATCCCATGGTTTTGAGACAGCAGGAATTGGGAGTAACCCCTGCCAAGCACTGCCTGTGGGTGCTCCATCCTCCCAGCCCAAACTCCCTCAGCCATGAAAAAAGGGAGAAGCTGGATCTGCCTCCTGTTTCCAATCAAAGCCTGTTTTGGTTTGGGAAATCCCAGCAAAAGCCATTCCTTATTTATGGACTGCAAACAACTCGCTTGTGTTATGATCCCAAAGTCATTAGGCATCACATTGGATATTCAGATGGATTAATTCCATATATTCTGCGTATTCCATAAAAACCAGGGGGGTAGCAAAGGGGCCTGACTCCAGGCTGCCTTCAGAGATATTGGCTGCAGATAATCCAAGCTTTTTTTGATTAAAACGGAGGAGAATTTGAATAGGAATGCATTGTTTGGAATCCATTTCCATCGGGCTCCGGAAGAATTCCCGCTCGGAGATAGATGTGGTTCCACTTAACAGGCGAGGGATTAAAAAAAGGCCTGGGGTTGGGGCTAATTCCCGTCATTATGTATTTTTGGGGAATATAAATGGATTCAGCTAATGGGGCTGATTGGAAAATGACCTGGTTGGGATGAGAAGAGGAAAGGGGCTGTTGGAAAACTGTTGGGATTCCATGGGATGCTGAGGGGCTGCCTCAATCCAAACTCTGATTGGAAAATTGTGGCTTTTCGCAGGCTGGTATTTGATCCATTAAAAGTGGATTGGTTTCACTCCCGATGTTTTCCTTGCGCTGGAATAGCATGAAATAAGCATGTGTCGGGCATTACTTGGGATAAACACGGGAAGAAGGGGAACAGGGGAGGGAAGCAGTGGCTCTAATTGGGAAAAGAAGCCGGAATAACCCAAAGTGATTCCACGTCACTCTGGTGGCACTGGGAGGAGGATCCAGCCCCTGGAATGCGGAGATGGAAAATCTCGGCTTTATGAGCTCAGCCCATCCCAGGATTGTTCCACGGGGAGCAGGCGGAATGGCTTTGTCTGGCCCACATTTGCATTATCCCGGGGGCAGGGATCCTCCAGCTTCCCTCGGAGGACTTTTCCACATTCTAATTGTTCGGAAATTGTTCATAAAATTAAGGAGCTTGGAAGTGAGCGAGGGAAGCCAGGCGGAGGCGCTCCATGGAAAGAGCCGCGGCCATATGGAAAGAGTTAGGCCGGGAAGGCAGCGGGAAGGCAGCAAGGAGCACAAATGAGTTCAAGAGACATCCCAATTTATTTCTGGAGAAGGGAAAGCCTTCACTGGGAGCATGGAGGGAAGCGGGAACTGGCTTTCACAGGGATTTAAGAAAGGCAGGGGAGCTCGGAGTGAGGACATTTACAGGGAGAGCACTTGGAGGACGTTTTCCCAAGGATTTCCTGGTTTTATTGATTTCTGTAGTGTGGGACAAACCCTGAAGTGCAGAATTCCAGGGAAAATTTAGCTGGAAAAATTCTTTACCCACTGGGAGCATTGCTTTTATCCTGCTCCTACTCCAGCCTTATCCAGCACTGTCCTGGGCGAGGGCAGAAACCCTGGGAATTCCTAGTTCACCACAAAAACCCTTACACTGAGGACTGGGAACACTCCCAGCCATTCCCAGTGTCCAGGAGACCACTTCCAATGTGGTGGGAGCTTCCAAAGTCCCTGCTGCTCTCCCTCCCTGCAGAACGGTGGCACTGGGAAAGGGTGGCGGAAAAGGAGCTGGAGATTTCCCAAAATCCATGGATTGCATCCAGCTTCCCCCAGGGACCTGAGATGGCTCTGTGGAGGCATCTGGTGGCCAAAAGATTCCTGGGGATTCACCTGGGAGCAGCTCCTCCCTTCACCATTCCCTACAGGGTTTGGGAATCCTGAAGGATTGAATGGGAATGTCCCCTCTTCCTTTTTCATGGGATAAGCAGAATTCCTGCATGTGGGAAGAGATTTATCCCAATCTCAGGAGAAGGCACTGCTGGATAACCGTACTGGAACAAGGAAGGGCTGGAATGATTAAAGGAGAATATAAAGGGGATCATTTGATCTCCTGAAAATTGGGATGTGTTGGAGCTGGCTTAAAGTGGGAGCTGATGCTGCTCCAGGCACTTCCCAGCTTCCAGCCTCATTCCCTGACCGGCCCATTCCCACTTAGACTCCCCACAACATGGAGTAACTGAGGATTTTCAGCCCTTCCAGGTGAATTTGAGTGAATTCCGCTCCCTCTGAAAGTTGCCCACGATCTCCTTGGAAGGAATCCCAAAAAACCCAAACAATGACACCTTAAGCTTTAAAATCCTTGGAATGATTTCCTCCCAAGCCTTTCTCCAAACAGCTTAACCCCCCATTGGAAATGGGAGCCACTGTTTACTCGGGTAAATAAAGCATTTTTCATGGATCTCCCAGCAAACAGATTAAAGGATTATGCTAAAGAGCTTTCCAAATTATCCTATCAGAGTCCCGGAATCTGTATTTGATCCCGACCTCACTGCTAGGTTGGCAGGGAATTTTTTTCCCACCAAGTACCTCTTAATAAAGGAGATTTTAAAGGATTTTTTTGTTTTGGCTTATATTCTCTGCTCCCCCTTTACACAGCTTTCAGAGCACAAATGGGACCCAGCCATGAAGAATTCCTGTTAAAATTCCCAATCTGGGGAGAATTTATTGGATTTCTAATAATAAATAGAACATCAATAAAGCAGAGGAATAAAATTTCCCTCCCTGTCAGGGGCGTTTTGGCACTTGGTAATTTGGGTCCTAAATGGCTTTCCAAATGATTAATGGGATGTGGACGTGGAGAAATATTCCTTGGATTTCCAGGAGCTGGGATATTGATGTTGTGGTGTTTGAAGGGCTCTATCCCAAGGCAGGATTGTCCCATTTATAACCCCTCCAGATGGGAATGAAGGGGCTTTGGTGTAAAATATTCCTTAAATTGCTCTCCTGGATGGAAAAGCAGCATTTCCCCCTCATTTTTGGCTGCAGAATTCCTCCCTGGAGCTGCTGGAATAGTGGTTTCTGGAATGGACAGAGGAGGAGTCTGGGTATCAGTGGCTTGGTTTATCTTAGTATTTTAGCATTTCCACCATTCCCAATAACTTTGGCTTCCTTTGGAGTAAAGGGAGATTACAAACAGCCAGATTCAGCTCTTGGACTATGGAGCTGTGGCTGCCCCATCCCTGGAATTCTTCAAGGCCAGGTTGGATGGGGCTTGGAGAGTGAGTGAAGTGAGTGGAGGATGGATAGAATTGAAAGGTTTTCCATTAAAATTCCCTCCGTTTTCCTGGGTAAAATTATCCCAGTCCCAAACATCTCCCAAAGAAATTGTTATCCTTTAAAATGGTTTTTAAAAATAATTTAAAAAAAAAAAAGCTTTGGAGTGCAAAACCTGCCTGAAAATAATCAGCCTTTAAGTGGCGTTGGAAGCAGTCTCTAAATCCATGGGGAGACAGGATTTTTATTGGAATTTGGATAAAAAGATGGAATGGTTTTTAATCTACAGGAGGTTAAAGTCACCATCTGAAATTGGTTTGGGTTTTTTTTTTTTTCATATCCCAGTTTTTTTCTTCCCCCTTAAACAGATCCCGCTCATTTAAAAATTCATAAATAAGGGAAGGTCGTCAGAGCCCACTCCATAAAATATTTGGGTCACCTTCCAGGGAGCTGCTGGAGCCTTTTTCAGGATTTTTTGGGCAATATTTTACAGGCCTGTCAGCCTTATTATGGAATGATGGCCACTGGAATTTCTTCATCCATAAATTCCCCTCGCCATGGACATTTCCACCTCATTAGGAGAAGAAGAAGGAACCGCAGAGGCTTTTGATGAACTGAGGCTAAGAGGGAAAAAATTCCAATGGGGCCAGGTTTGGGATGGTTTGATCCCAGATATTCCACACTGGAGAAGCTCAAAGCATGTGGAAATTTACTGACTGGATATTCCAGGGATTTTAGGCTGGACTTAAGGCCTGGGGCAGGCCAGGGCTGGGCAGTGCCAGGGAATGAGGGGAGCCACTCCAATTTACAGTCCTGGGACAATATTTCCAGAGGGTCATAGATCCAAGATCATATATCCATATATCCATAGATTTAGGATAATATTTTGGCATCTTGGGTTATAATATGGCCTTTAAGGCTCTGACAGTAAATATGAAAAAGGAAACTTCCAAAACCACAGAATCATCCCTAAAATCCAACACTGTCAGGCAGCAAAGAGCCTGAGCTATGAAGAGCTCCCAAATACAATGCAGGATATTCTTGGAGAAGCTGGAATTCTGTGGATTATTTTAAATTTGCTGTGCCAAAAATGAAGTGACCTCCTGTGTTGCGGCTGTGCTCCTGTTTGGCCAGAATCCCACAGTCTGGAAAATCCGACTTTAAAATTATTTTAAGTCCATCATTCCAGGTTTTTTAAGATAATTTGGAGAAAGTCAGGAGGGGAAGCCTCTGGCAGAAGATGAAAAGCTGGAGGCGGGATGGAAGAGGAGTTGTTATTGCTGGAAAACCAAGGAAAACAAACAATGAAATTTCCACAAAAATAAGTGATGACATTTGCATCCATCACTGGGAATTTGGCCATGGAACACGTGGCTCTGCTCCAGCCTGGAGCGTGCTTGGGAAGGATGAAGTCCAGGATTGGGAAGGATGGAATCCACGGCTCAGAAAAGATAGAATCCATGGCTTGGGAAGGATGGAGACACCTTGGAGGGACCAGGAGGGAACAGGTTGGGATCCAAATCCCTGTCCTGCTCCATGGAAGGAATGAACCTGGGTTAAACCTCCAGTGGTGTGAATGGAGGATACAGAAATCCCTGGAATTGTTCCAGGATGGGCTGGGTAGGGCTTGGAGCAACCTGGGATAGTGGAAGCGTCCCTGCTTCTATGGACATGGAATGGTCCTGAAGGTCCCTTCCAACCCAATCCCAGTATCTCATGAATGATGGAGAGGGATTCATCCCTAAGGAATGGGGGTTTGAGCTGGGATACCTCCAGCCACTTGTCGCTAATTCTTTCCACTGGCAATGGAGGCCAGGAATTCCCGGGAAGGGGCTCTCGCGGTGGGGCTGGATGAGGAGACCTCTCCACACCCTTTCCAGTCCGATTTGTCAGGGATGCCTCCCGCACAGAGAGCCAACCTTCCGGAATGTTTGGATAACTCTGCAACTCCCCGCCTTGGCAGCCGTTCCCCGACCTAAACACCGACAGCTGGATCCCATTTCTCTGGGCTGGGAAGAGGAGAGCGAGGTTGGAAGATGGATGGATGTGAAAAGTTGGGGTGAAATGAGTCGTTGGAATCGATCGGGAATCGGCCAGAGCTGAATTAAAGTCACTTAAAGCTGATTTAAGGCAACCTCAGGAATATTCCTGATTTAAGGCCCTGCCTCCAGAGCAGGCTGGATGAGGGACTGGATTCATTAAAGCCGAGCTTTCCAGTCACAAAAGTCTTGGATTTGCAAAGGCACAGGAAAAATTCTGGCACATTTGTAACCACCCACCCCAGTCCAGACCATTCCAATGATCCTGAGGCCCAGATGGGATCATTGGAACATTCCAGCATTCTGGGAGAATAATATCCTATTTACTGCCCAGTTTTCCCACTCTTCCCAAAGTTTTTCATGCTCCTGTGGATCCTTCAACTCCTGGCTTAAGGCTGCAGAACATAAATCTCCCAAATGCCACTGGCTGCAGATGGAAAGGGAGGATTTTCCATTCTAATTCCCTTGGAAAAGCTGTCTCTTTTATCAAGGGATCACCTAACCACTGGGATTTTGCTCACTCCGACTGGAATACTTGGGTGACATTGAATGTGCAAGAGATCCAAGGGATGCCTTTGGATCTCTTGCACATCCCCAGGAACCTTGCCGTTCCAAAGGGAAAAGGACACAGGGATGAAGTGTTGGGAGAGGAGAGGGAGGGCATTTAACTTTCTGAGGGGTTTATAATTTTTTAGGGAGTTTAATTTTTTGGGAATTTAATTTGTTTAGGAGTAACATTTGGGTTGTGTTTTGGAACAGGTTCCCAGAGAAGTTGCGGATGCCCCATCCCTGGAGTGGTCCAAGGCCAGGTTGGACAGGGCTTAGAACAACCTGGATAGAGGAAGGTGTCAGGGTTGGAATGGGATGAGATTTAAGGTCCCTTCCAACCCAAACCAGTCTGGAATTCCATAATTAAAATCCTCCAGTTTGCCACTAAATCCCAGATTCCTGGGGGAATTCTCCCCATCCTACACCCAGAGCCCTTCATGTACCTCACACTCTGGGAATCCACTTCCATGCACTGCTCATTCCCAAAAAACCTTCTTCCGTGTTTCCAGGCACCGTTTACCTCAGGATCAGCCCTGGGACCATGTGTCCTGGAATATTTCATCGCTCCAGCACAGCTGAAAGCACTCGGTGTTTCCCAAGGATTGTCCTTGGAATTGCAGCATGGGAGGGAATGGCTGTTTGGAGGGAAAGGGATCCCACTGCCTGGTTTTAGCCTTTGGATCCATTTTGGGAAGAGCTCCACTGTTTTCTGGGATAACTCATCTCCATGACTGGTTGGATACGGGCATCTTTCTGGGGTTGGATACCTGACATTCCCAGGATGGTAATTCTTGGGAATGTCACCTTTCCATGGCTCCAGCCCACAGGACTGCGTCCTTGGATGAATTCCTGGAATCCTGGATATATTTAACCTTATTTTCCCATTTTGTTCTATTTTGGCTCCTTGTCCAGCTAACAAATAAATTGAAAAAATATTCTCAGGTCTCATCTAAACCCATAAGGAATCCCATCCCTCATTCCCTCTTCCCTGTGGTGCCCAGCATCCCACAATCCACCCTCTGGCCACTCTCCAAGGTGAGTGGCATCCCAAAGGGAATTCACCCCCCTCCCAACCATGGATTTAAACTTCCAGAGCAGCAAATCCCTCTTCTTTTCCCTGTTTTCCACTGCCCCACTAGGAATATCCCCGAATCCCATCCAAAAGCTGTCAGCAAAGGTGAACATTCCTGGTGGGATGGAAACGCTGCTCCCATGCCAGGCAGCTCCCGATTTCCCTGGATACCTTGGGAAGGTTCATTAAGTCGTCTCTGTTTTCCCCTCATCCCTGTGTCTGTCTCCTGGAAAAGAGCAGGGGAAATCTGTTCCCTTTCCAGACCCACACAAGTGCAAAAGGGGCTGGAAAACAACTCCCTCTGCCCTCTGCTTCCATTTTAACAGCTCTCCAAGGAAAAAAGGTCAGCAGTTCATGGATGGCAGGAAAGACCTACTGGGGGACTCAGCTTATCCCAAACATTCACTGCCCCATTCCCGACTTATAACAACCTCCAACAGGTTGAGCTTTCCCCCCTCGGAGTTGGATGAGTTTTCCATCTGGGATGTATTTTTAGTGCCTGAACTGTCCTCTCCCTCACTCCCAACATGTGTCGGGAGCTGCTCCGCGCTCCTGGATCCTGATAATTATTTTAAGCGGCTGTTTGGGAACATCGGGAAACGTTGTCGGTCCAGCCCAAATTGATCCCGGTCAATCAAACGCCTGGAATAAGCTGTGGATAAATCCATGATTTCATCACCCTCCAGCCCCGCCGACCCCCAGAAACGGGAGTGATCTCACTCCACGTGTTGATGTGTCCCGGGAATAAATGAGCTCCTGAGCCGTGCCTCTGGAATAAACTAAAACAATCGGAATGTGCAGGAAGGAAAACACTGCCCGTGGCGAGCTCTGCTCCCCGAACCCACGGCTCGGCTGCTCCGGCCATAAATTATCCCTAATAAATCTCCTTGGATGTTTAATGCCATCGCTCTCCTGCCAAAAGGGGGATTCGGGAACGGGCTGGACGAGGGGCTGAAATTCCTTGGGAATGTGGAAGCCTTTTTTTGTTTTCCTTCCAAACCTTTTAAAAATCCCTGCGTTATCCTTCATGCAGATGTCCGGGGAAAGGCTCCTGACCCATTTAAACTTTTTTTTTTTTTTTTTTTTTTTTCCCGTGGTGGGAATGAAGTCCAGTTTCGGGCTGGATTGGCTGGCCAGCACCTGACAAAACTCGGGAATGGGAATGCGGAGCTTTAATGGCTCCGGGGGTGTGACTTTTAAAACGGCAAGGCCGAGGAAACGAAGATAAATTAAAGCCTAATTGGGGCCGTTAACGGCTTTCCCAGCCCGCACATCTGGAGCCCAGGAGAATCCTTGGAAAAATGTTACAGTCGGCTCCTGTTGCACAGCCTGGCCACCTCCAGACTTGTTCCACTTTTTTTTTTTTTTTTTTAGGGATAAAAATCCATCTTTCAGTGTCCAAAGCCAACACAAGGAGGGAGGTTTGATTTTAATCCCTGGCAGATTTGTAGCTTTATAAAACTTATCCCAAATCTACCCAGTAATCCCAAATTGCCCTTCCCAAACTTCCAAGCTGCCCCTGCAAGGAAAGGCCACATGAAGACGCTTCCCACTCCCACTCCCATGAGGCTGGGAATCTATGGAAGTAAAATTCCAATAAATGCAGTGTTTTCTACAATAAAATCCCAATCCCTGGAAACCCAATGGAGAAAAACTCCTGTGTTCTATCTAGGAATAGAAACAGTCATTTTACAGTCTAGGAATAGAAACAGGTCTTTTCAAGCCAGTCATGGATACAGTCTAGAATTATCCAGTGGAATTGCTGCAGAATATCGGGATACTGCTGCCAACCCATCCACAACCTTGGATACATCCTCTCCAAGTTGGATTCTTGGCACAGGCGGATGAGAACAGCCCAAATCCTTAAGATTACAAGGCAAAAGCTGAGCCTTGGAGGATGGGAAATGGGAATCAAAATCCAGGAAAGGAATAAAAGTCAGGGAAAATCACCTTTCAAAGCCTCCCTAGATGTCTTAATTAATTAATGAATTAATCGTCAATATTCCCTCATCCTATTTATTCATGCTGTGGTTTTGGGGAGCCACAGCAAATAATCCAAGGAAATATCTGGTTCTATGGAAGCAAAAGAGGGCAGCAAAGGATAAACGAGAGCATCTCTGACACATTCCTAGAGTGGGAAAATTTAGAGACCTTTAGGCCAGAAAATGGAGTTTACGATAAAGTTTGAGATAAGCCCAGGAGATTTGTTCCTTGGGGTTTGCTCCTTCTTCAAAATCAATTACTGGGAAAAGGGAAGATTTTTCTCCATCCTCTCTTATCTCCTCCAGCTCCCAGGACAAACACTGGATCCTTCCACCTTCCCTAAATTTGGCCGAACTTCCAGAGCCACCTGAAGTTTTCCAGTTCTGTAATCCATGATTCCTAACAAAACCACCACATTCCTGTCAGTTTTGGGAATGTTCTGTACTTTTGGGATCAGGTCCAGGTTAGTTGTGCTGAAATAGGGATTCATCCCAAAATGTGGGTATGGGGAGGAGCAATCCAGGTCCCCCCCTCACTAAACAAAGGATATGGAGGGGCTGGAGCATGTCCCAGGAAAGCAATGGAGATAGGAAGGGGCTGCAGCACCAGGAAGGAGCTGGGAAAGCTCAGCCTGGAGAAAAGGAGACTCCAAAGGGACACTCCCACTTCCTACAATCCCTGACTGGAGGGTGCAGCCATGTGAGATCAGGATGTGCTCCCAGGGAATGACAAGACAAGAGGGAATGGCCTCAAGTTGCTCCAGGGAAGCTTCAGGTTGGATATTGGGAAAATTCTTTAAAAAACAATTGTCCTGCCCTGGCAGGGATTTCCCAGACGTGGACGTGGCCCTTGGGGATGTGATTCCATGATTCTCCCACCTCCTGCCATGGGAATCTGCCCAGCAAACCCAGGCACATCCAAGCTGCTGGATAATCTGGGAAGAGCTCCAGGCTCCACTCCCTCATCCCGCAGAATTCCTGGCTGGCTCCTTTTGGGGTTAAGGATTGTTGGTTTAGCCCCGGCAGCCCCAGGAGTTCCAAAAGCATTGGCTGTATCCAAGGAAAACACAAGGCAAGCTCGGAATTCAGACAAACACAACACTAAAAATAGCAAATCCTTGACTCTTCTCACTTCTCTTCCCATTTTTTTACTGGTGATCTCCCGAAGTTTTTCCCTACAGTGCTACTTCCCAGGGATTTGATGCTGTTGAAACCAGCGGTGTGCAAAAACATGGCCCAAAATCCAGGGATTTGACCCAAAATCCAGGGATTTAAACCAAAACTCACCCAAGGAGTTTACTAAAATGGCCAAAGCTGGGATTGTGACATTCCCAGGAACACTCTGGCATGGGAAGGGGTTGGATTTGTAGAATCAATGTTTGCACTGGTCTGGGTAATCCCAATTACCCTGGCCCAGTATCCCAAGAATCAGGGATGCTGCAGACATCCCCATGGAGCACCATGACAATTTCCCCGTGTCCCTGCTCCACAGAACCTCATGGATGGACCCAGCAAGCGGGGATCAGTTCTCAGCTCCTGGATGACTCAGGAGCACCACAGTCCATCCCTGTCAGCATTCCAGGTTCCTCCACCTGCAGCTTCCAATGGAATGTGAACCTTTGAAACAGGCACTGGGACACGTCCCATGCTTCCCGAAAAAATAAGATGGAAGGAATGTGGGCATGAGATATTCCTTGGCTCTGCACTGCCACCTTCTCTCTAAACAACACCTGCTTCCCAGAAAAACACAAATCCCTTGGCGTGTGCGTGTTGGGGATGGATATCCATCACCGTGCTCCCGGGAGCCAGGGAAAAGCTCCGGCATCCTTTGGCACTGGCATTGCACAGCTGTGCTTCCCTGGTTCCATCCCACACGGCTGGATCTGGGTCTGTCTTTCCAGCCACATGGAAAAGAGCCCTTGAAGAGGCAGCAAATGCCAGCCAGAGTTTGGGAATGCCAGAGGGAAATCTTGGAAGGGACCTCTCATGAAAGACCCTCTCATTCCAAGCCCTGCCATGGGCCGGGCCACATTCCACCATCCCGAGTTTTTCCAAGCCCCGTCCCACCTGGAATTGGACACTCCCAGGGATGAGGCATCCATAGCTTTTCCAGGGTGTCCCCACCCTCACAGGGAAGAATTCCTTCCCAATATCCAATGTATTAGAACTAATTAATATTTAATTCCAGCTATGGAAAACCTCACACCTTCCCCTCCTCCTCGATCCATCCATTGGTGCTCCCAAATTTTTATGGACAGCGGCCAGGCAAAGGGATTTGCCTGGAATCCCAGGAAACCTCTCCATCAAGGAAAGATCAAAGGCTCCATTTCCCCCCGGATATTGGGCTCCACGTGCCGGAGGCAGGAGAGGATGGATTTACAAGGAAAAGGATGAATTCCAGCCAATGGATTAATGCAGCACTCAATTCCAATGAAATCCCAGAGCAGGAGCTGACACATTTGGGATAACACATTCGGGACAGGCTGGAGAAATTCCAGCTGCCAGAAGGAACAACCTGGGAAAACAACAGGAATTTTGGGAATAGATGAAAATAAGTTTAGGATGAGGCATTTTTTAAGCTGTTCCTTGGGAATTTTTATCTGCTCCTAAAGATTTAAGGGAATTTTGGGCTCTGTTCTCCATTTTGCCTGTGTTTTCATTTAAGGGGATCCATCTGGAATGGTGTCCCTTGACCTCGGCACGGCCTGAGGCCAAGCACAGCCCATTTTCCACTAGAAATGCAATTTTCAAGGAAAAATCCAATTTATTTCCATCCAGATGTTTTATCCTCATTTTCCTTTGAGCAATTCCCTTTTTGGCCATAAAAATTCCAGGAAAATCCAATGAAACCATGCAGGATTTGTTCCCAACTCCCAAGTTTTGTAGCTGACACATCCCAAACCTTTTTTCTTTTTAAGGCACTGGAATTATTTTGTCTTTAAATTCCTTTAAAAAATCCAAAAACTTCCCAAACTCTGGGTTTTAATCCAGCCTATCCTGGGATTCAGGAAGGATCAAACCATGCATGGATGGCCCATTCCTGAAATGTTCCAGGCCAGGTTAGAGAAACCTGGGATAGCAGAAGGCATCCCTGCCCATGGAGTGGGATGAGCTTTAAAATCCCTTCCAACCCAAACCATTCCATAATCCCCAGATTTTTCCAACTCCTCCATCCTTCCTGGGCTAAAATAACAGCCTCCAGGTAGACACATCATTCCAGAGGGATTCAGCATCACCATTCCCACCCCTGCTGTCCATGGTGGTTCTCTCTTCCATTCCCAACAATGGAATTTCCCAGGTTTCCAGGAATCTCCAGGAATCTCCAGTTGGGAATCATTGGTTATACTGGGAGAGATGATCCCAAGGAATCATCCTGAAATCCCCAAACTCTGACTACCCTCTGGCTTTTCCACAAAAATCCTCAAGCCCTGGAAAATCCATTTTCTCTGATTTGTGCAGTTTTCCAGCAGGCAGCAGGGAGATTCTGGATTCCAATTTCCATTGGAGGAAGAATAGGGATTCAACAAGGAAAAGTTCCATGGACCTGGAAGCAGCGAGGCAGAGCTTGGATTCAAGAGTGGCTTTTAGGCAGGAATGATCCAAAAAATCCCAAATCCCTGAATACAGAAGGCATCTGCCTTCCTCCCTCCCAACTTCTTATCTCAAATCCGGTTTCTTCCATCCTTTATGGAGTTAGGAAGAGCTTTGACTGTTGGGAGAATACCTGGAGTAGCTGAACATTTTGGCTTCCCACCGTTTGTTGTGAAAACTGAGAGAAGGAGGAAAGCCAAGGGCTCAGCAGAGACACAACCCTGTGAATGCTGGGACTTGGGAGACTGGGGTTGATTTACACCCTGCCAGAACCCATTCCAGCTCCAGGAGATCCAAGAAGAGCCGTAAATCATGGAAAAGTTGGGCACAGCCACCCTCCGGAGTCTGGCACCTGAGAATTCCAAAGGCAGGAAAAACCCCAAGCTCCCATTCCCATGCCAGGAGCTTGGAGCTGCTCCTGGAGCCAATATAAATCAGTTTTCCCTGACCTTCTCCAGACAAAATTCCAGCTGCTGGGTTGTTTGGATTTGGATTCCCCCTCCTTCTCCTTATTTTTCCAGCCGAGGTGCCTGGAATGAAAAACAAGGCCCAATGTGCCATGACGGAGCTTCCAGGCGTTGCTGCCAGGCAGAGGAAAAATCCTGGGAATAACCCCCCCTTAGATCCCTGGCCCAGGGGGGCAGTGCAACCCCAGATTTTGCTGCATTGTGGGGAGAAGCCCTTCCCAAATAAATCTGGGATGCATGCATCCCTCATCCCATTTCCCTTAGCATGGCTGAATCTCAAATTCCAAAAATCCCACAGAAACAAATTCACACCAAGTAAACAGGGAAATGGGATAATCTGGATTCTCCTCTGATGATTTTAACTCTCTGGATTAAATACACCTGGATGCTAAATCTTGGGAAAAAGGAATTTGATGTTTAGTTTTCCGATGGATGTTCCTGTCCCCAGCTGATGGATGCAGCACCCATTCCCCGTCCCGTATCCCTGATCATTCCCAGCTAGGAAAACTAAATGGCTATGAGCTCAGCTTTTTGGGTAAAGGGAATATTTACACCTGCATAAATATGGGAATAACACCTGAAAATGAGAAAATTCAGCTTTTAACGTTTTTAAAGGGAGATCCATCAATTCCAGAAGGGACTCAAACAGCTTTGGAGTACAGGTGGATCCCAAGGTGGGGATTTAGGGATGTGGTGGATGCCTGGAAAGGGGGGAAAATCATATCAAATCCCAGTTTGAAGCTGTCATTCCAGCCCAAAATACACCCCATTCCTCCCTTTTTCCAGACTCCAGGATCCTGGAAATCTGGAGGAGCTTGGGATAAACCTGTTGTAACCAAGCAGGAAGGGAAGGAATCCCTTTTCCTCCCAAAAAAAGGGAAAAACTTTGGCTCAGGGGAATGTGGAATAAAACCAGAAATTGTTCGGCTTTAACTGCAGCACTCCTCCTTTTCCCATCCCATTTCCCCTCAATTCCAACAGCAGCAGTGGAATTCCCCACTGCACACTGCAGGCATCCAAACTGGAAATCATTATCCAGAATTTTGGGAACATTGGGTGAGCGGAAGAAAAAGCTGCCACAGCTTCCTGGAGTGGGGATTTTGGGATGTGTTCTGCATTTTCCTGATTTTCCACAGTTTCCTCTGGTCTCCATTTAGGAGAGGAGGGATGGCTCCAGAGGCACAGGGAATGGTGAATCTGGAATGGCAAATCCAGAATGGCAAATCCAGAGTGGTCATGAAGGGGAGGCACTTGGGAGCTGGGGAATTTCTTTCCTGATATATCCCAAATTCTGGGATCCTGATCCTTAAATCCTGGCACTCCAAAGGGATGGAATGGGGATTTCTGGGACAGTCAGAATCCCAGTACTGGGATTATTCTATGGCTAGGGGTGGAATTGGTATCAACATCTGGATCCATGATTTTGGGGCTCCTTTGGATGATCAAGCAGAGACCACTTGGTTATTCCCAGAATTTGCCCCCTAAATCCTCAGACACCTCCAGCAATGAGGTCTCCAAACCCATTCCAGTATTTTACCCTATTCCTCAGCTGCAGGGTGGAAACAATGCCCGGGATTTTATTTCACTGTGATCCCTAAGCTTGGCTGGGCTTTTCCTTGGTTTTCTTTCCTGCTTTTTATTTTTATTTTTATTTTTTTTTAATTTTTAATCCAACCAGCTGAAAAACCTGGTGTGAAATAAATAACATTCCAAGGCCATCCATCAGCCGGGAATGAGAGCAGGGCTGTTCCCTGGAACTCCCATTCCTGCCGGTGGCCAAGGGAAATCAGCGCTTCCCATCAATCCCAAAATCCATTTTTCAGCTTTAATGAAGACGTCGTTTTCATGGAAGCGGAGGGAACATAAACAATCCGAGCCACAGAAAATGAGGAATGAACTGCCTGGAAAACCTGGAGCTCGTTTGGACTTCTCCAGCTTCTCAGGGCTGGAGGCTCCTGAGTTTTTTTGGCTGTGGTTGGACATTGAGAAGGTAAAAATCAGGGAGTTTTTAGAAATAGAGCTTGGAATGAGCTCCAGGAGAATTTTCCATTGGTTCTGTCCTGCTGGAGTCAGGAATTAATTTGCTGAGTGGGCAGAGGGCACGGGCACACATGGAATTCCTTGGAAAGGGAGGCACAAAACTAGAATTAGGGAATTGTTTAGGTGGAAAATACCCTCCGGGATCAGAGCCCAACCTGTGCCCAATTCCCAGATCCAGACATGGTTTGGGATCTCCAGGGATGGAGATCCATCCCATTCCAATGATTTACCACAATTTCCATGAAAAAATTCCACTTGAATCCAACACGACCCTCCCCTGGCACAGCCTGAGGGGTTTTCCTCTCAATGGAAACAGAGAGACCTTATGGATCTGCTCCTGGATGTATGGAAAACACCCCAAGGGGAGCCATTCCAAGCTTTTCCTCTCTTCCAGCTGAGGAGCTGCGAATCAAACAGGATCCAGGCTTGGGAAACCATTCCCACTGCGCTGCAGTAGCACAACCGTAAAGTTCCATCATTCCCTGGAAAAAATCCCCAAAATCATATGAAATATAAAAACAAAGTTGTCCTGGGATTTCTTGGAAAAAGGATTCACCATTCCAAGAATTCCCTGTTTATTTCCTTCACCAAATTCTCAAAGGATTCATGGAAAGGTCAAAAACATATCCACACCTGTTTTAAAAGGAATTTGGGGGTTTGGAATTTTAGGATTCCCACCAAATTCCCCCATGAAAAAAGGGGAATGTGGTTGCCAAAACTTTGTCCTATGCCGTTCCCACCAGCTTGAACTGTAGCCAGAAAAACGTAAGGACCAAATATTAGTGGGATACTCAAAATTCACTATATTTAGATCAGGATGGGTTTGGTGCCACCCAAACTAGGAATTCCCAGGAAAATCCTGGAGATGTCGGCACAGGTGGCAGTTCCAGGGGCTGGGAATGATTTGATTCCATGTGGTTCCCACACACTTCCAGGGATTCCTAAAATCCCCAAATTACTGGCAGGTATGGGAATCTTGGCTTTGGATCCAGGGGTGGCTGGAAGTAAATGGGGTTGGGAGCTCCTAATCCCAGGAGCTGCAATCCAGACAGGGTCTGTGGGATCTGGAAGCTCTGGGGCAGGAATTCCAAGCCAGGCAGAGCTGTGTTTTCCATCTGGATGCTGCTGATCCTTCTTTTGCCAATCAATTTGTGGATAGAATTCCTGCAGGAGTCTGGATCTCCATTGGTGCTTCCCTCTTCCCACTCCTGCCAAGAATTCCTGCTAATTTCATTTGTCTCTCTTCCCGGTCTCACTTTTCCCTGCTCCCAGGAGAATTCCCAAGGCAAATATTCCCTCCTGGGAAGCCTAAAATATACAGGGATTTCACTGCTCCTGTTGGAAAGCTTAATTTCATCCAAGGGAAAAATAATTCCACATTTCCCTCTCGTGATGGAAGAGAAACGATGGCACAAAGGTTTTTTTGGGTAACTTTGTCATCCAAGCCTTTTCCCATCCCTGGAAGTCCCATCCCTGGAATTCCCATCCCTGGATGGGACTTGGAGCAGCCTGGGATAGTGGGAAGTGTCCCTGCCCATTCTCACAGGATGATCCTTAGGATTCCCGTGCTGGGAATCAGCTCCTGTCGGAACACTGGGCAATAATCGTGAGGACTGGGAGGAAAAACTCTCGGTGCTCCATCAGCCTCTGGAGCAGAAGGAAGGTGTGGAAAATTCAGGAGCTGCTTTATGGCTTCACACCTTGTAAACGCAGCTGCTGGGAATTTTATGGGAGCTGTGGGGGTTCTGTTCCCTGGGAAAAGGAAATTCCAGACCCACAGCGCTCCAGTGCCTTCCCAACCCGAGATTATTCCAGAGAATCATTGGAATCAAAGAGAAAACCCAGGATTTTAATGAACTGGGGAAAACCTGAGGGAACTTAAGGATCGTGGAATTCCAAGCATTCCATGATTCTTCCACGTTGCTGGCAGGCAGAGCCACGGGATAAGGAAGTCCCTAAGGATAGATCCAGGATGCTCCCGGTGCACCTCAGCCATTCCCAGGCACTTTCCTGGGATTCCTCTCCCCATCATTCCTTCCTTCCATGCTGGGATCCATCGGAATTCTCCTTTCAGCACTGTTCAATCCCAGAAATTCCCTCCTGCCTGGCACAGCCGTACTCCCAGCACCCTGGAATGTCCCCTGGAATGTCCATCCCACAGGAAAGTCAGATCCCACCTGGATCCATCCAAAAGGATTTAACCACCACGCCCTCCCTTCTCTTCCTTTGCTTTTCCATCTCCAACAGGATTTTGGGAAGAACTGGGATGCTGGTGAGTGGAATGGATTCATTAAGTCAGGAAAAAAAATGGGATTGAGCCCCAAAAATTCCCAAACATCCAATTTTATTCCCTGGAAATGAAGCACCAGCACTTTCTTCTCCCTTCTCATCTCCCCCCCCCCCCCCCTTTTATCAGCCACTTCCAACATATTTTATCCTATTTTTTACCTCTCCTGTATTTTTCCAGCACTTTCCCCCCTTGGCTTTTTAAATCCCAGCCTAGAAAATTCGGGATGACCTCACTTGCCCAGGAATGTTGTTGTTACCCTTGGAAAAGCTCCTTGCCTGGAGTTGTATATTTGCCTTGGCTGCACCCAGCTCGGATCCAACTCGGAATTCCAACCCTCCCAAACGTTCCCAAGCCGGATCCATCTCCCAGACATACCATATATCTCCCGCTCTTCCAAACAGAGATGGATTTCTCCCGGATTTGTTTGATAAATCCCGGCCCACATTCCCAGTTGGAGCTGTCGGAGTTCCTACTGTTTGCTCCGTGTTGGTGGCCAAGCCTTAATCACCCAACGCTTCCCGGGAGGCCATAAATCCAGGGAATGAGCCGGGCCTTTGTGCGGGATTTGGACAGGGCTGAATTTCAGCGAAAAGCGGAGCCGGGATTTACGACCCTCTGGGGTTGGAGGCTTCCAGCATTCCCGGCCGTGTGAAAACAGATGGATGCACGGACACTCCAGCACATCCCGCCTGACCTGAGATCCCCAGCGCTGCTTCCAAATGGGAGCCAGATGCCTGGAGAGGTCTTCATTATCCTGCCTTCCCATTTTTCCTTCAGCATTCATCCAGAAGGATTTCCCTAGGACGGGACCATCCCATTCCAACCCCTCTGGGACACCTGGGAATGAGCTTGGAAAAGCCCCAGCCCTGCCAATCCTGCCCTTATCCCTCCTTTATCCAAAGGGGATTTTCCAGATGCATACCTGGGATATCCAAAGGGATGCAGCTGGATATTTCCCAATGTCAGCAACAAATCTTCCCAGAGTAAAACCCCGCTCCCACTTTTCCCTGACAAACAGGATCGAGGTGCCTGGAACAGGTGCTTGCAGCCTCCCAGATTTCCTCGTGCCAGTGGAAAACCAGAAATACTTTTGGTTGTTATTCCCACCAATAAAATCTGAAAGATTTGAACCAATGAATCCCAAGTTTCAGCCCAGCCCTTGGAGCAAAGCTCAGCTTCCCAAGGGTGGGAATTCCGCATCAGGAATTGTTTTAGAGTATAACAGGTGCCAGAGGCTGTGGCACCCTCTGGAATGTGGCTTTGCTCCTGTGGGAGCAGCATCCATCCAACCCATCCTGATATCCTCAATACCCAGACATAATGGAATTAAAATATTAAATCCAAGCGCTCCAGCCAGAACGGGGCAGCCCCATCCTGGGAAAAACAGGATTCCCTTCCAAAACTGAGAATTCCCTGGGAATGTTGTCCTGCCCAGGAGGAACATTTGGCATCTCCAGAGCTGGGGCTTGCTCATCCACAGGGATGGATGGATGGAATTTCATGGAAGCTGAGGCGGGAGCGGGAAGTGGGAGCAGAGCTCCTCCAGTCGGACACCGGAATGTCCCCACCAATGTCCGGCAGGGAAAAGCTGGGCTGGAGCAATGGGAGCCCTTGGGAAGAGCCAGAGGGCAGGAAAAGGAGCCACAGCACAGGATGGGAGGCGCCTTTTGGCTTTGGGGACTCTGCTCTTTGCTTTTGGGGGGATTTTTGGCATGAGGCTTTTGGGAGAGTCGTCTTTCGGTGGCCTTTTGGATCTTGTGCTTTTTGGAGGCTTTGAGCTTTTCCTGGGTGCTTTCCGAGATGGAGATTCCTCTTTTGGGGACTTTTGCTTACGCTGCCACCAATTTAAAATTTAAAAGATGTCATCAGCCCAGCACTGTGCTGAGCCCATTGATAAAAACTGAATCCAGATTTGGAAAACGATCAGGGTCGACCCCCAATAATGACTTTTTCTTCCTTCTTTTCTGTCTTTTCTGGCCCTCTTTCTTTTGGGAAACTCCTTTTTCTTTTCCTTTTCCTTTCCATTACCAATAAACAGCTTTCAGAACATTGGCCTCATTTGACTCAGTTTTGCTCCTGGCCATCCTTTCTAAAAGGTTCTTGCTGTTTCCTGCAGTGGAATGTGACAGCTGGGAATGCAAATTCTCCTGGCAATTCTCCTGGGAAAACGGCTTTGGAGTGACTTCTGCCTCTTCCCAATCTTCCCCCTGCCCATTCCTGGGGATTTGAAGCCGGGTGTGAGGCTACTGTAGGGAAAATCCCAACCCAAGGGGATTTTCTGGCCCTCTGCTTCCTCGGCAAGGAGCAGACACAGGAATATGGGAAAACAGATAATGAAAAAGGTGGGAAAAGGAGTAAGAGGGGCAAAATGTGAAAATCTCTTCTGGATTAAAAATTCCTGGAAAGACTGAGTTTTAGCTGGGAATAACCTGGAAGCACCAGGTGACATTGGAATTTTGGGGTCGTCCTGAGGGATAACACAAATCCCAAGGGATTCCCAGCTGCTGGGTGGGGAATTACTGGAATGGGAAACTGTGGAAGTCCTTAACTTAGATTTTCCAGCTGTTATTTCATGCAAATCCCACAAAAACCCCTTCTCTCCACTTCTTTTCCCATCAGTTTTCCCTTTCCTGCAAGGCGAGGATAAAATCAATCCCAATTTTCCCAAATCCAGGAGATTTATAAATTGTTTAAACTGTTGCCAGGAAATTCCCAGTTTTGAAGGAAATTCCAACTTTCCTCATTCCTTAGGAAGAAGAAGATTCCATGGAAATGAAAGGAGCAATTCTCAGATCCAAAAATTATTAAAAACAAAGGTTTGAAATAAAAAAAATCAAAAATGATAGATTAATAAAGTATTAAAAAATAATAAATTGTTATTAACAATGAAGAGCTCTGGAATTCCCACTGGAATTGGTCCCAACAGACCCAGAAAGGGAATTTTAGCTCTTACCTGGATGGAAATTTTAATAATGTGGGGTAAATAGGAACTAATTTAAAAATTATTAATACAGCTCTTGATCAAAATTTAATTGGGTCTTATTCCTCTAACTAGTTGAAATAATTAATTGAATCAATTTAACCAGTTTAATTAATTATATTAAATTAATTAAATAAATTATCCATGATAGAATTTATCCATTATTGTATCTATATTATAAAATAATAATTCTAATAAATGATAATTCTAATAAAATATTCCTAATTAATATTCAAATGCAATAAAATGGGATTGAATTTTAAAAATATACTTAAATATAATTAAAATTTATTTTAATTTTAACCTAGATTTAATGGAATTCCTTGAAAATTATGTTAAAATTTAATTTCAATTTCATGTTAATTCAATTTAAAATTATTTCCTTTCAATTTATATTTAATTTTAATTTAATTTTAAATTATTTCAAATTGAATTCAAAGTTAATTTAATTTTAATTTATTCCAGTTTAAAGTCATCAATATCCTTCAAAATCAAATTCCTTCTTATTTATTTATTTTTAAATAATATTTCCGTATTTTATTCCATTCCTTTTCCCCATGTTTTAAAGGAATTTCAAGATTAAATCTCTAATTATTTATTTTTAATTAATTTTCCTTTTCTTATTCCATTTTCCATGTTTTAAAGCAATTATAAATCAAATCCCGAAATTATTTTGCCAACTAAATATTTTCTTCTCCTGATTTTTAAGGGCTTTTGTGGGAAAATCCTTAAAATTCCAACTGTTTCCTTAATTTTCCTTAATTTTTCCCTCTCTCTGCCCACTTTCCCAGTGATTCCAAACCTTGGGATTCCTCTCCCTCAGTCATTCCAAGCTCAAGGATCCCTCTCTCTTTTCCATTCTCCTGAAGAAATCTTTTCTCTGGACCTGCTGCATCCTAAGGAAAAAAAAGAATAGAAAAATAGAAATAAAATCGTTTGCACATTCCTCTTTTCCTGTCAAATAAAGGCAAAGACGAACTTGGAATTGTGCACCGGAATTATTGGAATATTCCTCCTTTTACAAGAGACTTTAAAATCCATCTTGAGGGTCAGGAGATTGGAACCAGTGCTCAGGAATTGTTTGGGGGGGAATTATTGGAATTTTTATTGCAAGAAATCAAATCCAGGTGGGTCCCTCATCAGCCACGCTCTGGATTTTAATAAAAAGGAAAAGTTCTGGCACATCCTGCACTTTTTGGGGGGATATTTTTTTCATTTCTGGCCTCCCTTTGGTCAAGGATAGGACACAACTTTATGGGGTTGTGCCAGGAATAGGATTGGGAGCACACTTCCCTATGGATTTGGGAGTGTGGAGTTCATCATCCTGGGATTTGTGAGCTGGGTGTCCAAAGGTAGTTTTGGAATCACCTGAAATTCCATAGGAAAAGGTTATTTCAGGCTGGGAAAGAATATTCTCCTTGGGAAATGGATATTCCAGCCTAACAAGGAATATTCTCCTCAGGGAATGGATTTTCCAGGCCTAGAAGGAGCTGCGCTTCCCAAATCCCCTTCCAAGGAGAGGGAAGATCCTGCCTGACATCCACAGAGACACTGGACACATCTGGAGGGAATCAAACCTCCACAAAATCCCTGCAAACAATGGGAAATTTTGGGAGAAAAATATGCTCCCTTCCAATCCTGGCTGTTTTATAGGATGCAAACCTGTAAGGAATTCTATGTTCCTGGGAAACACCCTTCCCTCCAGAAAAATATTCCTCTTAAAAAAAAAAAAAAAAAAAAAAAAAAAAAGCCCAACTAAATTAAAAATTTTTATTTTCAGGGAAAGAATCCACAAAAATGGGCAAAGAATAAAGGCAAAACAATGAATTCCCAATAAAGCGGCCACAGAATTCCACAACCTGGCCCAAGTCCAGGAATTCCAGCATTTTTTTACCTCACCAACAGGACCAGTTCATTTCCCATGCTCAGCCATCGTTTTCCTCTTGGAAAACTCATCATTCCTGGGATTTGTGGTCACTGTCCACTTTTATTCCCGGGCACAAGTCCTGGGATGAAGCAGCTCCAGAGGCGCCCTGGGCCCTGAACCGTCGGTCTGTCAGAAATTCGGGATTTCAAGAAACCGGGAAAGGCTGGGGAGGGGGGAGGCAGCTGCGGCATTCCCAACTTCCACCGCTTTTCCAAAGGCAAAGGATGCCTTAGGCCGCCATCTAGTGACTTTTAGGGAGAGAGCACTTCCAGAAGGAATTATGGATGAGTTTGTTCATCTCAGATGCTGGGATTCCCAAAAAGCACATCACTTCAACCCACCGATGGAGCAGATCCCGATCCGTGGCCTCCCTCTATCCCGTTTCCTCCTCCTAAATCCCAGTTTCCCACTGAGAAAATGAGCTCGGGATAAGCTCGGCAAGCCGAGGATCTCCCAGCTTTCCATCTCGGAATGCCCCTTGTGCCGCCCATCCCTGTCCCCTCCCTGGATTTCCTGAACTCCCGGGATGTGGGAGAAAACAGCTGGAAGAAAAGCCCAAAAATGAGAATAAATATTTGGGGAAGAGTTTTCCTTTGGGAATCTCTTCCCTTTGTTTTTTTAGGAGCCGGGAATTCCGTGGCTCTGAGCGAGACAGGCGCCGGTTCCATGATTTTTGGATGGGAATAACATGGAAAGGAGCAGAGTGGTGAACGCTGGGGTCTTTTTCGGGAGACTCCTCCCGATCCCAAGGCAGCGGCACTCGGTTGCTCCAAGGCGCCGCTGGACTCTGCCGCTCCATAAAGCAGCCTTTATTAAAATCCCGGGATTTTCCTGGATTTATTGGGGACAGGGACGCGTGTCCCCAGCACCCCATAACTCCCGGCACCCTGCGATCCCGGTGACAGCGCTGAGGGAAAGCGAATTCCTGAGTGGAATTCGCCTCATTCCAATGCTTTATGGGGCGCGGGTGACACGAGGGGTGACACGGGGGTGGCTGCGGCCGCGGGAATTTCCCTTCCCGGGATAATTAAATCCCGGGATCTGCTGTAATGAGGCTCATTAGGACGCCCCATTTAAAGCCCCATTTAAGCCAGGCTTGAAAAAAAAACTCCTTAAAAAAAGCAGGAGCGGCTCAGGAGCCCCAATTAGAGGTGGCTGCTGATGGCTCTTCCCAAAAAAAGTGCAGGAATGCGTCTCCAAAGGCATCGGGAAATGCGGTGCCAGGGAAAACAGCGGGAATGGGGAAAAAAGGAGGCAAAGCTCCCAAATGCGGGAACGAGGAGCTGTGGGAATAAAGGGAAGGGGCTGGAAGTTGGTCAGGGACATTTCAGGAGGGTTTCAATTCCAATTTGTCCCCCAAACACCGGGAATGGGTTTTGCTTCCCGGCAGGATCAGGAGGAGCGGCGGGAATACAGGGAAGGAGGGGGGGGGGGGGGGTGTTCATTCCCTGAATTCTGGTTGGAAACTGGGTGGATCCCGCCTGGAAACTGCGTGGATCCAGACAGGATCCATCACTCCAAAAAGCATCCCATGCATCACGCACCTCTCCCCCCCAAAAATGCTGGGAAAAAAAGGAGCCAAAATAATATTCCATGGCAAATAAAGCCGTGGATTATTCCCACCTCGTCCCTGGCGGGATTAAACCCAAACCCCTGGAATTTCCCTCCACTCCTGTTGCCGGCACAAGGATGCAGCAGGAGAATGATCCAAGTTTGTGCCAGGATATCAAGGCGGGATTGAGGAACACCTGCTTTCCACTGGTTAATAATTCCAAGCTCCCGCTCCTCCGTTTGCTCTCCCGCAAATGATTCCTTGTTCTCCGTTGACAAAGATAAATGGTGGGATTAAAATATATTGGAGAAGTCCTGGCAAACAAGCGGGAAAAGGGGATGGAAGGATGGATATTATTTCCCTCAGGTAGCGCAGCCCAGACAAACTGGATTAGCGGGAATTTGCTGTGGGAATTAGATGCGATCGGGAGCCATTAGCTGCGACGGCGTTTATGGAAATTGCTTTTTCCAAAGGAAAATTCCGCCGGCTTTGGATACCTGCCCAAGGAAGGGTTGGTTTGGGGGAAGAACAGGAAAATTAGGGATCGTCAGTTGCGGTGGAATAGGGAAGGAGGTAGGGAGTAATATTAGAGGGGACGAGGGAAGGAAATCACAGAATTATTAAGGAGAAGATTCCAGGATCGAGCCCCGATCCCCACCAGAGCTCTGAGTGCCACATCCAGTCATTCCCTGCACACCTCCAGGGACAGGGATCCCATTCCAATGCCGGGCCTCCCTTTCCATAGGGAAATTCTTCTTGATGCCCAATCCTGGCCGAGTTTGAGGCCGTTCCCTCGTATCCCATCCCTTATTCCTTGGAAGCAGATCCCGATCCCACCTGGCTGCTCCTTCCTGGCAGGGAGTTGTGGGAAGTGCGGATGTTCCTCTGGAGTCTCCTTTTCTCCAGTCTGAGCCCCTTTACCCAGCTCCCTCTTGGTATTCCAGACCCTTCCCAGCTCCATTCCCTTGCATGCCCGAATAATAGGAGTGGAGCTGCCTCCTTATCCCGCTGCATCCACATTGTTCCCACCCTTCACGGCGCCTTCGGAGCTCAAATCCATGGAGTTCCGCAGGTGCCGGGATGCTCCTGCTTCAACCACAATCCTTATCCCACTAAATCCTGCCAGAGAAGAGGGTGGGATCAGTGCGGAGCTGGGTGTGGGATCGTGGGGAGTCATTCTTGGGATCTCTTCACATCCAGGTTTTTCTGACAATTTCCCGGGTTGTGGTTTCAGGAATTGTTTTGGGACGCAGGGATGGAGAAATGCGGATGTTGGGAGCACTTCTGGCTGCTTCCCTCTCCAAAGATTCTGTCTTTTCCTGCTCCTTAAGGAGACTCCCGGGGCACAACACTCGTTTTTTAAGGAATCGGTGGTGGATGTTCCCAAAGGGTTTTCCCCAGGGAATTCCATTCCCTCATAAAATGGGGAAACTGAGGCAGTCAGGGCACTGTTTCCCCACTGGAATGCTTGGAGCAGGAGCGATGCCTTTTCCCAGAGGGAAGAAATTTGTTGATCTGCCCCAAAATTACCGTGGAAGCGGACAAAAATCGGGACAGAGCCTGCTGGAAATCCTTGGATCCAGCGGGATCGATCCCAGCGCTCGACCACCCCCCACCCCCCATATCCCCCCCTCGCATCCCGGCACGCTCGGTATCAGCATCCCGCCTTCCCTGAGGGCTTGGAAAACAATCCTGGAAGTAATCCCTTTTGATCTGCTGCTAATCCCAGATAATTGCTTGCAGGCTTAATGGGAAAACGGCGTTTTCTCGGGAAGGGGCGGGGGGTGGATCGGGAAAAAGCTTGGATTGCGCTCCTGCTGGAGGTGCTTGTTGGAGCAGAGGGAGCTCCATTGTTCCCGGGAAGGCGATGCCAGCAGGAATGACAGAGGCCGTGATCCCAAATTAAACCCGTCTGGCGCAGCCATCCCGCTCATGGACACGGCATTCCCGGGAAAAGAGCCTTCCCGAGGCGCTCCAAGCTGGGGAAAATTGGCCTTTTTTAGGGGAAACGGGCTGCGTGGAATGCTGAGGGCTGGAGGGAGATGGGATAAATTCCTGGAGATAAAACCACATGGATGACATTCCCCACGCACACCTCGGGCTCGGTGTGTCCAAGAAATGCCCCCCATTTCCAGCATCCACAGATTTGGGATAGATCCAACCTCCTCAGGCACCGTGACCCTCCTGCACGGCCAATTCCAACCCCGGAGTGCTCCATAAATCCCAAATCCAGAGAGCATTCCAAGCACATTTCGCACTTTAATGGGAAAGCTGCCTTTGGATGGGTCACGGTGCTCTCCCGGTGTTCCTCCGGAGCTCTGGAATGCTGCTGACCGTGGCCATTCTTCCCGCTCCGCTTCCCAAATCCCAAACAATGCCTTTCCCATTGTTCATTAACCAAACATTCCCACCTGGCAGCCGCCGGTGTTGGAATTGATGAGGAACAACGGGAGTTGTGGCCATCCCAAGGTGGCAAATCCAGGATTTTTAGTGGAATATCGGCTCTGCAAGGAAGAATTGGTATGGGGTGGATTCTTTAGGAAGTGAAATTTCCAGTTGGAGGGGATCACAAAATTCCAAGATGGATTGGGTTGGAAAGGATCTTGAAGGGAATCTTATTCCAACCTTAACACTTTCCCCTAACCCAGATTGCTCCAAACCCATTCAATTTGGCCTTGGACATTCCAGGAATGGGTCAGCCACACTTCCATAGGAATGGATGGATGAGAGATCCTAAAAAAGTGGATTTTTCACATGGAAAAGCACTTTTGTATGTCAATGCCAAAATGCTCCCAGCATTTTGTGGAAAATCGGAGCATTCCTGCTCTGCGATCTTTTGCCCACTGGAGGGAGCATCCGGCAAACCTTTGGATACTCGGGACATGGGCTGGAAAAAGGTTGGAATTTAAGGAAGGCTGAGGAAAAGACCTCGCTGGATCAAAGGAATATTAAACCAATTTAAAATCGGAGAAAAATGTGATTTATTTAACGCCAGGCTGGGATTTCTTCCCTTTCCAAGAGTTTTCCAACCGAGATATTCAGCAGGGAAAATCCATGGAGTTTTCCCTTTATTTAAAACTCCGTCATTAAGAGTTAATTATTTATAAATTAAGAATTAATTTAATGTAAAACTCATCACTCTAAAGGAATAAAATCTGTGGAGAGAAAAGTAAATCCACTGAAATCCTGGAAGCTGCTGAGTGGGAATGGGAAAGATTCCAATACTTTGCTGAACCACACCTTAAAATCTGCTCCAGTTTTCCCCACTGGGAAGGGAAAAGAGGGACAAGAGAAGCAGCAATCCCTAATTCCCACTCTGTCACTCTCCAGGAATTCCTCTGCTGCTCCAGCAGTTCCCAAATTTATGGATCATCCCTAAATGTCAATCCTTGGGCAGAGGGAAGGGGGAGCAAAGGGAAAATTTTGGCAATAGTGATCAGGACCTTCCATAAAGAAAGACCCTCAATCCCTCTTTTTTATCACTTCTGTTGAGAAAGGAATGTGGAATATTGAATTCTAAGGAAGTCGTTGTGATCCCCATCCCTCCAGCAGCACTCTGTGAGTTTAGAGACGGAATTCCAGCTGCCTCTGTCCATCCCTTCCTTTGGAAATTTGATTTTGGCTGTGGCCAAGCTAAGGGAAAAAATTCCCTTCCACCTGCTGCAGCCATTATTAGAACTCCAAGGATTTGCTTCTTTTCCTGAATAGTTGGGTTGCACGTCCCATCATTCCCTGACTGAGGAAAACGTTCCCAATCCCAAAGAGTTTGTTCATAGTTGAAATAGCCAAGTTTGGGTGTGGCATTTTTTTATTTGGATTATTCCAAGCCACTTTTCCCTGGAGACTCCACTGACACCATTCCAGGGAATTCATGGCACTGGGATCATGATCCCCAGAGCTGTAATCCCTTTGGAAAGAAGGGCTGATGTCCTCTCCTCAATCCATAGATTTGGTGGGAATGTGAAGCCCGGTTTCTGACAGGTTATCTCCAGAATCCAGCCAGAATTGCCTGCAGGAACAAAAGGCTTCCATTCCCAAGCTCTGGAATTAAAGGAGGGAATGATTACAAAGGTTCAGGCTTCCATTTTGGCTGGAATAGCCCTGATTCAAATTTATCTGGGAATAAGGCAGGAATTCTAACACAGCCTGGTTTTATTAGGGATGGGGGATGTTGCCACGATATCCCTCAGTCCCTACAGGCGCCTCTTCTCTGGGATTCTCTAGGGATGGAGCCAAGAGAAATCTGTCTGGAATTCCAGGATTCACTTCCAAGTCTTCTCCCACTCCAACCCCTTGCTGGGCTCAGAGTTTTAGAGGTGTCCAAGGGATTTCCAAGGGGATCCTTCGACAGCTGGTTATTCCTTGATGGAATCCCCCAGGAAATTTGAGTGGTTTGGAAACAGCCAAGTCTGGTCATGGAGAAGGTTCCATTTTCCAAAGATGTGCCAGGAATTATAGAACCATTGGATAATCGTTGGGTGGGGCTTGGAGCAACCTGGATTACGACAAGTGTCCCTGTCTGTGGAATAGGATTGGAATGAGAGGGGATTTAAGGTCCTTCCAACCCAAACCATTCCAGGATTTCATAGGATATTTCAAACTGGAAGGCATCCATAAGGATCACGGAGTCAGCCCCAAGGAGAATGGTTCCCCTTGGATTTGCCTTTTCCATGACCAATCCCACTGGCTGGTATGAGGGAATCCCTTCCCCACCACCCACCCTTTTCCAAGGCTTTTCCCTGCTCAAACCCAGCCATGCCCGGTGTTCCCAATGTTTTTCCAAGGAGCTCCACAAATATTGAACTCCAGCAAAAAAGAGAAATCCTGGAGTGGGCTGGGATGGCCGTGTTTGCCCAGAGGAGAGGCTGAAAGCCTCTGGAATGCTGTGATTGGATTCCCTGGAAACTCCTCGGGAGCAGGGAGGGGATAATGGCTCAGCAAACACTTGGCTGGAGAGATTCCTGGCTTGTCCTGGGAAACTGAAAGGACAGGGAAAGGTGAGGACCCCGCTCCACCCTCGTCTGGAGGGGGTGGGAGCATTCCTGGAGGAATGAGCCAGCTCCTGACAGGATCCCTATGGTGAATCCTGCCTGAGTCAGGGGAATTTTGGAGCTCCCATCCCACCTGTGCTGAGGTTTTACTGGGATGGCCCCATGGTTCTCCCGGTTGGAGACTGGGAAAGGCACTGCTGGGCTCGGCACTTCCATGCTCCGTGCCCACGGCCCAGGGTGACAGTTCCAATTCCTGGACTATGGAAGCGCATCCCGGCCCAGGGGATTCCCCGGCACACCAAGCTTTGCCTAATGAACAATTCCAAAAGGCATTCCACCTTTCCCTTTCCCTTTCCCTTTCCCTTTCCCTTTCCCTTTCCCTTTCCCTTTCCCCTTTTCCTTTCCCTTAATAATCGCAATAATAACAATAATAACAACACTAACAGGAATAATAATAAAGATTATTATTATTATTATTATTATTGTTATTATTATTATTATTATTATCTTATAAAACATTTTCCTGCAATGTTTCAGCTCAGGTTGCAAGCAGAAAAAAATTATTTAATAATGTTGATAATACAAATATCATTAATAATATCAATATCAATAAAATATCAATATAATTTAAATATTAATAGCATTAAAACAATAATAATAATTATAATAATGATGGTGATTATTAATAGAGTAATAGTAATAGCAATAGCAATAGTAACAGTAACAGTAATAGTAATAATAATAATAATACAAAATATATTATAATTACAATAATCAAAATATATTATAATTACAATAATAATAATAATAACAACATTTCAGGTTGCAGGCTGATAAATAAATATATGAATAAATAAATGAATAAATAAATAAATAAATAAAATTAGGTAATTAATTAATGTTTCCCTGTGACTTTTCAGACCAGGTTGCAGGCAAGAAAAAAATTGAACGCAATATGTTGATATTATGAACATCATTAAAATAGGAATATCAATAAAATATTATTATCATTAAAGCAATAATAATGATGACAATAAGGAAATTATGATGATAATAATCGTTTTTACTAACAATAATATTAACATTATAATTATTAAATATTATTAGTGGTATTTTCTGTCTGTAACAACAGCAACAACAACAACAATTGCAATAATAATAATAATAATAATAATTTCCTTGCAGTTTTCCTGCTCTGCTTCTCAGTCCCTGGGCAAGGTTTCCACCTGGGGACTGGGATTGTGGATGGTGAATTATGGGGAATGTGGTGGCATCCATCGGATGCCACTGAATTCCTCTGGTTTTGGACTTGGCTTGGGCAGCTGGTGGAGGAATGGAATAAGGCCGGAGTTCCCTTTGGAATGTTCAGCCTGCTGGGAGACGCTGCTCTCCTCTTGGGTCACTGAGCGCTGGAGGCGCCTTCAAAGAGCTGCAGGATGAGGTTTTATGGGATTATCCCTAAGAACCTGCAGACCTTTGTGCTCCTGGCCTGCAGTTCCTGAGGGTGGGATTCATCTGTAACTTACACCCCAATTAGTTCCAAGTGCCCCTGGCTTTTAGCACTGGGATCTGCGGCACACGACCAGCTCTCCTTGCCTTTGTCCCACTTCCAGGGGATCCTGGCTCCATGTCCTGCTTCCCAAAATCCCAATCTTCCCACCAGCCTTTTCCAAGATGGGCATTATTAGTTATTATTTTTCCATTATCCTCTTTCCCTATTTCTCCATGAAGCTAATTGGTATCATCATCATCATCATCATCAACTTACAATTAATTTTCGCTGTTCTTCCTTCAGGATATGCCCTGGATGTTCCCAAACTCACTCTTCCCAAGCCCTCTGGTACCACTTGACAACATAACCCTGCTGTTATTCTCTCTTTTTAAAATCCTAACAGGATTATCCCAAAGCCAATTTTTATAATCGCATCCTGGAGAATGAGCACATTCCCTGGAGGGATGTTTGGTGATGGGAAGCACAGCATGGATTGTCTCCTTTTCCAATCAAATTCCAGCTCTTAGAATTCCAGCAGGAAGGTGTCCCTCAAAAAACAGAGCTACTTACACAAGGAGGGAAAATGGAGATATTTTTGGTGTGAAAATCAGGATTTTACAAGAGAAAATCAGGATTTTTTGGCTAAAATCCCATTTTATCCATTGGAAATACATCGGCCAATTCCACAGCACTTCATTGCAGGATCATGGAGTAAGGAGAGCCGTGTGTTTGCATTTTGGAAAATGAACCTGGATGCAGTTATTTATCTTCTCCCTTTAATTGTTTGAGCTGTTCCTAATGTCAACTCCAGTAATTTTAAATCAATAGAGGAGGAAAAACTTTCCAAGGGATCGGAAATCCCGAGTAAATTTACTTTGCAAATAGGCTCGGGTAGGTGGGACTATGCCGAGGATCCCCAAATGACACTTCCAGGCAAAAATGCTGGGAATGCTGCGGTGGAGGCTCTGGCATTCTGGAGAACAGAGCACCTGGCTGGCTGGAGGATTGGATTGGAGCTAGAAGCTTCAGGATTGGAATTACAGAAGGAATTCTTCCCTGCAGTGACGGGGATGTCTTGGAATGGAATTCCCAGAGAAGCTGTGCCTGGTCCATCCCTGGAAGTGTCCAAGGCCAGGCTAGATGGGATTTGGAGCAGCCGGGGATAGTGGAAGATGTCCATGGCAAGGGGGTTTGGAATGGGGATGAGCTTTAAGCTCCCTTCCAATCCAAACCATCCCATGGAGGATCCAGTGGAACCTTAGAAGTGCCAGATCCTGCAAGCAGGGAATCCCATTCCCGAGGAGACTGGTGCAAGTTCTTCGGATGGATGGATGCATCCCTGATGATCCCAGACCCTCTGGCTCTTGATTCCACATCGCTCTCCTCCAGGAACCGCCTAAAAATAGGATTATCCTGTCGGGACCTGTTTTCCTGATCCGTATCCTGTGTGCTTTGGATGGTTGACAACGACGGATTCCAGGTCTTTCATCTCCTGTTGCTCCACAGCCAAACTTTAATGGGACAACGTGTCCCGGCGCGTCTTCCCGCTGCCGCCAGAGATCGGAATGCACGGCCGTGGCTTTGGGACTCCCGGGAAAACCTCCATGGGACAGCATGTCCCAGCGTGTCTTCCCAATGCCACCAGAGATGGGAATGCGGAGCTGTGGCTTTGGGACTCCCAGGAAAACTTTTTCAATGGATTCTGTCATCATCCCATTTATCCGCAGCGGGAAAGGCTGGCTCCCGCTTTGGAGCTTTCTGTGGAGGTTTAGAGCTGGGCTTAGCTAAGCCTGGGCTGTGGATTAAGGAGGTGAATGCGGTGTTGACTCAGCCCTGCGGGGTGGTGTCCCTTTGTTTTTCCAGGATTTCCAGGGAAGGCTCTGACAAAGGGAGCGCTCCGGGTGGAAAGGTAACTGTGGTTATTAATGACACAGACGTGATGTCCTCATCCCAGGTGGTCTGATCCCTTTGGAGTTCAGCAGCCTGGGAAGAGAGGGTGGAAAAGGGAAAAGCTGGGGAAAATTCATTCACTGCCCAAAGGAATTCCTGCACCTGGAATTTGGTGGGAAATCCCACCTTGTCAGAATTTTGCGACAACTCTATAAATCCTGGCTGTTCCTTTCATAGCATGCAGCCAGTGCAAAAAAAAAGGGTGGAATCAGAATGCTGGGATTGGTTTGGGTTTGTTGGCTGCATATGCCAAGAGGATTTTTTGGAATTCAGTGCTAGAGTTTACGATTCTGGTTCCCAGTGATTATTCCCAATGCTCCAGTGCAGGATGGAGCTTGTCTACTTTGGATATGGCATTTCCAAACCTGATCCTAAATCCTGTGGGATCACACACTTTTGCTTTGGGTGATAGCCCTGTTTTCCTTGGACTGGGGATGCCAGACATCCAACATTCCTTTGGATTTTCCAGAATGGAAAAAAGGAGCCAGGTGGAAAATATCTCTGGATGCCAGCTTTGTTGGGAATAAGCAAATTTCATGTAAATGAGGGCCCTCATTATCCCTAAGTGTGAGATGGTCCCACACCCATCTGAAATTCCCTTGGGAAGCAGAGGGTATGAATCCATGGATGCTGCTCTCCGTGTGCTCTGGTTCCTTTAGATGGCACCATCCTCCTGCGCTGGATTCTGGCTCGATCAGAATTCCCTTTAAAAAGAGGAAAATTCCTTCATTATGGAGCAGGAATTGAGATGGTGCCAGCAACTCCGCAGATTCCATGAGGGAAAAGGTCGGCACTTCCAAGGCTGCAAGCCCAGAGTGGCCACATTCCTCCTTTCTTCAGGTATGGGACGGTGAGGTGGGACATTCCCACACGGCATTCTGTAATCAGGCCTGGCTTTGGGAGACTGGCAGGATTGGTGGGACTCTGCCAGCTCCAGAGCCAAGGGAAGAACTGGAAATTCGGTTCCCAGTGGAATGACAAGGAGGTTCCTCCAGGGTGGCCTCTACAGAGCCAAGATCTTCCTCAAACTTTGGGAAAACCACCTGGGAGCAAGAAGATTAAAGAAGGCTTGGACCATCCTGGGTGCTGTTGGCCCATAGGGATCTCCCCCACCCCAGCTGATGGGAATTTTGTCATCTGGAACCCCCTGCATTCCAAAAATCCAGAGAAACCATAATGGAATTATCTCCTTCAGGATTCAAAAGTCCAGGAAAATGGGGCAGGCAGAGGAGTTGGGAATTCTGGGTGTTTCTCTCGGGAACTTTTTTATTCCTCTCTGGAAATTTAAATATTAATGCTGCACCCCAATGGATAAGGTGGGAACTTTTCCATCCAGCAGAACGATTCCCTCAGTGAGGGAGGATCCATCCCTCCCTTCCCACCAGGAAAAGTCCCTCTTTTCCTTGGCTGCCCTGAGACAAAGCAGCAGAAGGGAGTTCCCAGGATCAGCCCAAAGCCTTGTTCTGCCTTTTAGAAGTGCAAATATTCACTGGGAAATGTAGGAACAGATCAAGGATGGGGCAGGAGCCTTTTTTAAATCCACTTTGGTTTATTTTTCTTTTTTTTTTTTTTTTTGGAACATGATATTTTTGGTCTCTCTTCCCAAACTTGTCCCTGCTCTGGTACCCTGCTTCTGGATTGGAACCATCCCCACCAGGATTTTGGGATCCGCAGCACTCAATAATCAGTGTTTGTGGATTAATGAAGGATCCTAAATCCTGGGAAATTGTGATGGCAAAACATTCCCTGACAGGTTTGGGATGTAGATAAGGCAGGAATTGATCCCAAATAGGTATTGTGAATTCCTTTCTTTCCCTCTGCCTTTTGTTCCCTTTCCAGCCTTTGTCTGTGCTGAACCCATGGGATCAGCGCTGGGAATTGGGATCCCCTCCTGGAATCCTTCCAGCTTTTTCCATATCTAGGGTGGGCACCCACCCTGAATCCCCCTGCTCATGTCCTGCTGATCCCATGCCACACAGGAAACTTGGATTTTCAGGGACCATCATGTTTTCCCATGGTTTTAGTTACTTGGGAAAATAGGTTTGGCTCCCTTGTGCTTTGGGATGTCAGATCCCATCATTTCTGATTTGTTTTTGGGAAGTCATAGCTCCTTTCCTTGTTAAATATCAAAAATGATTCCTTAAAGCAGCATCAGGGAAAAATCTTCCTTCGTTTTCACACTTCATTTCCCTTTGGATGGAGCAGGGAATAAAAAACTCCATCTAGTTGAAAGAGCCTGGAAAGATTTGTAGGCAGGGGAAGAATTCCCATTATCCATTCCATTTTCCCTTGTTTATCCCCATTAAGTTGTCCCCATTATCCATTGATTTTTCCCCATTATCCATTGAATTTTCCCCCATTATCCACTGGAGTTTCCTCATTAACCACTGAATTTTCTCTCCGTTGTATTAAATTTCCCCCATTATCCACTGAAGTTTCCCCCTTTAACAAATGAATTTTCCCCCAATATTTATTGACTTTCCCCCCATTATCCATTGAATTCTTCACATTATCCATTGAATTTCTCCCATTAACCACTGAATTTCCACCCAATATCCATTGAATTTCCACCCAATATCCACTGACCTTTCCTCCCATTATTTATCCATTGAATTTTCCCCCATCATCCATTGAATTTCCCCCAATTAATCACTGGCTTTCCCCCATTAACCATGACATTTTTCCCTGCTAAAGCTCCATATTCCTTCCCCAAAATCCCAAACCCCATGGAAGCAGCAGTGTAGAAATTCCCTGTACAACCCCAATTACATTATTTCCAGGTGCCAGCCAGTAAAGAGCAGGAATGAACTTCAGGAAAGGGAAAAAACTCCATCCAGGAGTTTAAAAAATCCCCCGAAACCCAAGTGTTGTGTTGCATTCGAACGTCATTTTCCCACTTAAATTTGCCCTTCCCACCCGGAGTTCGGCATCTCCCTGCAATCCAGAGGTGTGATTTAGGGAGAAGACTCCAAAGGGTGGAGCCATTCCTCAGGGCCAATTTTATCCCAATTTTCCCGCGGCGACCCCGCTGTCTCACCCCTCTCCCTGAATTACGCCGGCTTTTCCGACGCCTCCTGCCGGAGTCAATTGTATGTGGCCACCTCCATATTTCATTCCCGCTTTTCCAATGTCTGCACAAGGTCAGGTTGATATTCTCCGGGAATCATCAAGTGACACTCGAGATAAACAGAATGTTTACTCTCTCCATGTGAGCTGGAGCTGATATGGAAATTTATCCGGCGGCGGGAATCGCATTTGCATTCCCGCTCTTGGGCAAACATTCCCGACTCCAAATCAAACAGCTTTGGGGGCTCGGCCCCCTCTTCCCACTGCCAGGCCAGGGAGCAGGGAGCAGTGATTTGGATTCAAATGGGAAGAGGGACACGATGGAGCGAGCCTCAGCCGTAATTGGATCAACTTTGCATCCCAACGCCCCGGCCTTGGATGCTCGGCTGCCCGGAACGGCGGCTCCGGGTGCTCCCGGTGTTTTTCCAGCTCCTTTATCTGCTCCAAGCAGGCCGTGCTCACCTCTCAGTCATTTTCCCTGCTGAGCAAATAAATCCTGCTTTTTCCCATTTTTTCCCCTTGTATTTGCATGAAAGAAGGGGAATTGATTGATGGCCTCTTCCAGCTGGAAAGTTTGGGATGGGATGGCACAGCATGGGATAAAAGCACCAGGGCAAGGTGGGTTCCCACCTTTGGGATGGAATAAAACTGGCAGGCCCAGGTGGATTCCCAGGTTTGGGATGGAAAGGTCAGGATGGGATGGGATAAATCCAGCTGGACAAGGCAGATTCCCAGGTTTGGGATGAACGTTGGGCTGTAGGGATGCTCATTTCCAGGAATCTCCCAGGAGTAAAGGACCTTGTGGGCAAGAATTTCTGCCAGGGTCCACAGATGCAGAGAATAATGGGAATCTTCCTAAAAATCCCCCAAAAAGGGAAGCTACCCAGCACCTGAGGCAGAAGGAACATAAATTGTGGTAGGATTTATGGATCAAAGAAGGAACACAAATAATCATGGGATTTATGGATCAAGGTGGGCTGAGATCCCACAACTTGTTGCACTTGTGCCTTTGTCTCACAATTCCAGAGGGGGGCAAGGACACCACTTTTCCAACCTGTATCCGAAGAAAACCAGGATTTTTTTTGGGGGGGTCTCTTAGACTCACACACCCAGAGGGGAAGGGACACTGCTTTTCCAGCTCTTATCCAAGGAAAAATGGGATTTATTTTGTCCCTTAAACTCACACATCCAGAGGAGGAAGGACACTGCTTTTCCAGTCTAATTCCAAAGAAAAATGCTTTTTTTTTTTTTTTTGTCCTTAAAATTGATGAATCCAGAAGGGAAGTGGCACCACTTTTCCAGCCTGGCTCCAAAGGAAAACCGGGATTTTTGGGGTGCTTGCTCACAGACATTTGGGGCACAGCTGAGCCAAGGGGCGAAGCCAAGGCCCAGAAGATCCCGGGCTGAGATTCCCGAGAGCAGGGGCCGAATTTCCCGGGGCCAGGACTGAGATTCCCGGGAACAGAGCTCAGATTCTCGGGAGCATCGGGTTTCCCGGGAGCAAAGCTGAGATTCCCGGGAGCAGAGCTGACCTTCCTGGGGATCAAGGCCGCGATCTGCTGAGCAAAGAGAGGAAGGGGGAAAAGAACCGCAGAGATGTTGGGATGCAGCTTTCCTGGGAAACGAGAGGTTTGGAGCCGGGAATGGTGGAGCCAGGAATGCTCCAAAAAAACCTGCAAAAAAGGAGAGAAAAAAAAACCCGAAATGAAATATTTTAAAGGAAAAAAAAAAAAAAAGACGGAGAAAGCGGGGGAAAAGCCAATTTTCCTTTTGCAGCGGCTCCCTTGGAGCCCCAGCTCCGGCGGCGCGGAGGCGGGAAGTATTCCTGCCATTCCTTGGAGCGCCGGGATGCCACACACATGGTGTTTGTTCACGGCGAGCAAACAGATTGTAAACTGGCTGATAATTTCGGTGCTGACAATGTCATTTACAGCTGTCAGCCCTTTGTGCGCCGTGTTTGCTTTATTCAAATATGAACCCGCCGCCCCTCCCTCCCCGCGCTTCCTTCTGCATTAAAATCCCATCAATTCCCTGCCAGCCCGCCTTATCTAAAATTCATTGGAGGCCAATCACTTGCATGAATGCTTTGGGGTTGCCATGGAGGCAAGAAGTCTAGTGGCGACTTCGGGGGATTAGGAAGTTTCGCTTGGAAAAGCCTTGGAGTGCTGGAGAGGGGAAAAATTTTAAAAAACAAAACACAAAACAAAAAAACAAAAAAAAAAAAAAAAAGGCGCGGAAAAATCAGTGATTTCCGAGCTGATTTCAAGCCTCGCTTAAGCCACGAATTCCCGGGGAAAATCCCGGCGTCTCTCGCTGCTTCCCAGTCCGCTTCCAATAATAAATTCAAGGCCGGCTCCCGGTAGATTGATTTGGATCCAGCTGCTTCCCAGGGCGCTTCCCGCAGGTCGGGAAGCATCTCCCATTGTTAATGGAGGTCATGGCACCGCTGTTAAATAATTCACAGCGGCCTCTCCCCGCCTGCCCGGGGCAGCTGCAGATGTTGCCACCTGTATCCCAAACCTTTGGACATTCTGGGAATATCCCAATGATTTGTTGCTCCAGCCAGGGCGAAGCAGGAAGGATCCAGCGGGATGAATTTGGGGGGATTTGGTTTAAGCTTGGAGCTTCCCGGTGTAGTTGCAGTTGGATTTTTGGGGCTGCTTTTCCGGGATAATTTGGGAGCCAGAGCCCCAAATCCCAAATTGCAGCTAAATCTTGGATTTGTGGATTGGAGCAGAGAGGGAAAGGAGATGTTTATCCAGGGAAAAGTGGGGATAAGACCCCGCCAGAGTGACCCATATGTGACAATTAAAGTCACCTTTTCCCATCCTGTGTCATCCCCCTTTTCTCTCCTGCCTCATCCTCTTTTTTTCCCTCCATCCAGGAACTAAATCCCTGGAATAAAACCTCAAAGGGAAAAAACCCCAGACGGATTTGGTGAGTCTGGATTCTTCCCCCCACCACCCCCCCACCAAAAAAAAAAAAAAAAACCCAAAAAAAAAAAGAAAGAAAAAAGAAAAAAAGAGGGGTGTCTTTTTTTACCTTGGGGGTCCTGAAATTCCTGAAGTGCCCTTGGAGCACTTGGAGCTCCATTGCCTGGAGCTTCCAGTGCCACATGAGGAGCTGCAGCAGGGAATGAGATTCCCAGGAGAAGGGCTGAACTTCCCAGGAGGAGGGCTGAGATTCCTGGGAGCAGAGGTGACACAATCCCAGAGCCATCCCAGCCATCCTGGCATTCCCACAGTGAATGGATTCATGGCATCAGGGACTATGATGGAGGTGGGAATGACAAGGATTGTCCTGGGCATTCCCTATGATCCCATCCCCTTCTCCCATGGGATGAGATTCCTCCTCTCAACCTGCTGTCAGGTCCATCCAGATTTTTGGGAAGGGATTCCCTTTTTCTGGGACTTACTCCACAAAGTACATCCCAGTCTGGACTAATATTGAAGGGAGAATGGAAATGCCACATCCCTGAATCCTGGAGCTCCATCTTCTCCTGGAAACCTCCCCATTATCCCACTTGTCCAGAAGAGCAAACACCCAACACACACAAACCAAAACTGGTCCAGACATTCCTCCCTGATCTGGGAAGGGATGGAAGGAGTGGGGGTGCATTTATGGCTCCTGATCCCATTCCAGGCCGTGGATGTGCCCTGGATAATGCCAAGGGTCCTGAATGGGATTTCTCCTGGATCCAGCACCCCACCCAGTGCTGAGGTCACTCCAAAGCTCATCCAGCTTTTCCCCACCTCATCCTGGGGCAGTTCCTGCCATCCCATGTTGCTCCAAGCCCTACCCAAGCTCTTCCTTGGGATGAGAAATCCACTCCCCTCCTGGGATCAAGGCAGCCCAGCCTTGCTGGGAATGACCCTGAAGCTCCTTTCCCCCTTTAATATTCCATATTTAACTGCCATCATTCCCCATTTTTGCCACTTTTCCTCAGCTCCTCCACCTCGGGAAGCTTTGGGAATGACAGAGGTTGTTCCCTCGCAACCCTGGCGCATTCCAGGATTTGGAAATCCCTGGCCACGGAGCCGCTGACGGGTTTTGTTCCCTTGCTGCTCGGGCTCATCTTCCTTTCAAGTCGGGCTCTTTTTTTCCAAATTACAAAAGAGGAAAAAAAAAAAAAAAGAAAGAAAAGGAAAAAAGTGGGAAGGAGCTTTTCCCTGTCATTTGTCTTGCTGGGTATAAAAGCAGGAATAAAAGAGGGAGAGGAGAGGAAAGTTTTCCTTTGTTTCAGGAATGTCTCATTTCAATTTGAAACCAAAATCAACCTGTGTGTGCTGCTTTATAAATTCCAGCTGGGAAAAGGCCTTGGAATTGTGTCAGGGCTGAGGTGTTTTTCAAGCATGGGTTGCTGTGTTTTACCCCAGAATGGTGAAGTCCAGGGAATCCTAGAATTCTGCTGTTCCAGTAAAATTTAATGCTCAAACATAGTTTTCTCTTTGGAAAACTGGGTATTAAAAAATTTTGGAATGGTTTGGGTTGGAATTGAACTCATCCAAGTTTCATTCCAACGGACACCTCCCACTGTCCCAGGTTGCTCCAGCCTGGACTTAAAACTTCCAGGGATGTGGCAGCCACAACTTTTCTGGGAAAACTCAGTGCCTGCCAGGGAAGAATTCCCTCCCCGGCATCTCTGTGGCAGTGGGAAGCCAGTCCCGCTTATCCCATCACTCCCTGCCCTTGTCAAAAGTCCCTCTCCAGCCTAATTGCTATCAATGGGATTCGGGATCACTGGGAGATGCCGTGTGGTCCAACAAGCCCCACAACCAAAGCCCAAATCGACTCCCAATGGAGCTCCCTCTTTTTTTCCCCATTATTATTCCCCTTCCCTTTCACCCTTCCCGCTTTCTTTCCCAAACAAAACCGCCGCCGCCGGCTCAACCGCATGCCGGACAATGCCCCCCGCACAATCCCACCCCACAATTCCAGGCCTCTCCTGGGATATTTACGACACATCCCACAGTTGTCATGTCAACCCCCCAGGCGAGGGCGGCCCTAAATCAAGCTGTCAAGGGGCCGGGAGAATCCCACTATGGAAAAGGACATCTCTGAGTGACACCCGGGGAGCATCTGGCATTTCGGGATCGCTGCCACTGCTCCCTCTTTTTGGGTTCGGAAGAGGAGCAGGGCAAGGCAGGAATATCAATGGGATGGTGGGGATGGCTCCCATTTTTTCCTTTTGTTGCAGTGTCAGGTGGTGATTTTCCTTCAGGAATTCTGGGGTTGGCAGGGCCGGATCCAACTGTCTTGGAGGGTTTTTCCAGCTTATAAATCCTGCTATTCCAAGTTCATCACAACCTCTTCCCTCTCTCTGCGTGGGAGGCAGCTTCTGTCCATCCTCATCCTGCCCTGAGGAATTTTCCTCCCTTACACCACAATTTCCAGGATCTCCAGGATCAGAGGGGGATCCTTCATTAGGAATTGGAATGATAGGATAAGGAGCAATGGTTCAAACAGAAAAAATGGAAAATTAAATGGGATATTGGGAAGAAATCCTTCCTTGAGTGGGTGGCCCAGTTTTCCCCGAGAAGCTGTGGCTGTGCCATCCCTGGAATTGTTCCAGGTTGGACAGGGCTTGGAGCAACCTGGATTTATGGAGGGTGTGTGGGGGGGTGAGGTGGTTGATCTCCCAAGCCAAACCATTCCATGATTAAGGAAGAGCATGGAATTCGATTAAACCCCTCAGGCCAACCAAAACCCCCTGCATTCCCGCCTGGAAATCCATTTATCCTCCCAGCGAGCCAAGCCTCAAGGTTGGAAAACCAAGGTGAAAAAGATCCCTGGGAGATCGCAGCCCAAACCCTTAGGACAGACTTTAGTCTTGACCGCTTCAGGCCCGGGTTTAGCCCTTACTTAAACCCAGGCTTTGCGCCCCGACTGCTCCATGGATCCGGGCGGGGCGGCCCGGGTGGCGCTGCCACCCCAGCGAGGTGACAGCGGCGCGGGGGGCGCAGGCCGGGAGGTGCCGGGCAATTAGCGAGCGCAGCAGCATTCCCGGGAAAGCTCCCCGGCAGGAAATCGCTCCCCGGCCCTCGGAGGCGCGGCTTGCCCGGTGGCCAGATGGCTCCCGAGGCTATTCCAGCCGGGAGCGACGGTTTTCCAGGGATGTAAATGACACCGCGGCGGTGGCAGCGCGGTTGTTCCCGGCTAATTGCCGGGCTGTCCATCATTGTTATATTCCAAGCGGACATGGATTTGCGGCATTCCAGGGATCGATGGTTAGGTTTGAAATAAAAAATTACAGTCGCTGCACGGGGGTGAAAAATCCCGGGATTTTTGCATCCCAGCGCGGAGTTGGCAAACAAGCTCCAAAGGGCGGGCGGGGAGCGCTTCCCTTTGTGTCCCGGCCGAGGGCACGGCAGGATCACAGAGCCCATCCCGGCGCTGTTTGCTTTGGGAACAATCGGGAATGGCGGGACAAGAATGGCACCCCCTGACCATGACTAATTGAATCCCGGCGGGAGCGGGGCCCGGACAAAGCGCCGCTCCCGCCGCTCCAGCCGGGAGCAGCCGACAGTGATTGATGCCGCCGTGATCCCGAACAAGGCTCCTGAAAGCCCCGACCCGCTGGATTTATCCAGAGGCTGCTTTTCCCCTTGGACAAGGTGCCCTTGGCTGCAGCCTCCAGCTCTGCCTGGGATCTCTGTCACCACTTCTGGGATCCCAGTTTCTCTGCTAGGAACCCTCCATTCCCACTGAAACATTCCCATCCCTGCTGAGACCCTGTTGTCCCTGCCAGACCCTCACATCCCTTCCAGGACCTCACCATTCCCACCAGAACCCCTCTATCCTTTCCAGGACCCCACCATTTCCTCCAGGATCCTTCCATCCCTTCCAGAACCCCACCATTCCCACCAGGATCCCTCTATTCTTTCCAGCACCCCTCTATCCCTTCCAGGACCCCACCATTCCCTCCAGGACCCCTCTATCCCTTCCAGGACCCCACCATTCCCACCAGGATCCCTCTATTCTTTCCGGCACCCCTCTATCCCTTCCAGGATCCCATCATTCCCTCCAGGATCCCTCTATTCTTTCTGGCACCCCTCTATCCCTTCCAGGACCCCACCATTTCCTCCTGGATCCTTCCATCCCTTCCATAACCCCACCATTCCCACCAGGACCCCTCTATCCTTTCCAGCACCCCTCTATCCCTTCCAGGACCCCTCTACCCTTTCCAAAACCCCACCATTCCCTCCAGGATCCTTCCATCCCTTCCAGGACCCCACCATTCCCACCAGAACCCCTCTATCCTTTCCAGGACTCCCCATTCCCGCTGGATCCCCGCCATCCCCAAAGGTGCCACCCTGATCCCCGATATGATTCCAAACAAGTTTCCATAACCACTGCCACATAAGGACCTGCAGTTCCTGGATTTACCCTTTCATTCCCTTAAAAGTCCTTCCAGAGGCTGCTTTGCCTCTTTGGAAAGGTTGGAGCAGCCTGTGGGAGCAGCAGGATAAGGAAAGGCAGGAATTTTCCTTTAGTATCTCCTTATCTCCCTGTGTCTATCACAGAGGATTTTATATTGGAAATCCAGAGGCAAAACCGGATGGGAAAACCCATTCATGGCTTTTGGGATCAGCCAGGATACTAAACTTCCAGCTCAGCGCCCTGGAGCAATGGTATTCCAAAAAATACGCCTGGGAAAAGTGCAGGAGAGGAGTTCCACATCCCTGAGCTGGGGGTGGCATTTCCACCCTCTGCTTCAAGAAATCCTCACTTTTCCATCAGGAATTCCCACAGCAACCAAAAATCCCATGTCCCGAGGTTTGGAATGGGCATCACAGCAGCGGCTCCAATCCCAAGATCCTGAAAGGCTGAAAAATGAGGATTTGAGCTGTGGGCTCCCAGCCCAGGGTTTTTCCAGCTGCCCCCAGCACACATTCCAAGTTGGCTCCTTCTCCATGCCCTCCAGGCAAGCATCCAGGCTCTGGGATACTTCCCTTGGTTAAGGGGAGGTTGGGAAGTCCATTAAATCCTTTCTTTCTGGATAAGATGGAGTGAAACGTCAGGGATTTATTTGTTCCTCTTGGAGTCAGGATTTTGGGATGCAGGTGCAGCAGGGCCAGCTCCAGCTCTGGAGTGAAAGTCAACAAAAGTGGGATTGAGCAATGGAAAACCAAAGGGAATCCAGCCTTTGGACCTTGCTCCAGCAGGACAAAGAGTTTTGTGGCAAAACCTTTTCCTGAGCTTTGCCTCAAAGCTTTTCCTGAGTTTTTTCCGGCCACGCCCTTGTCCTGGAGGTGTTCCTGGAGCAGCTCTGTGTCCACTCCCACAGGGGCAAATCCAGGGAGAAAAGAGCTTCATTTCCCTCCTGGAAAAGGAAGTGACACTGACTGGGATGCAGAAGGGAAGTTCAGGTGGTTGCTGGAGCCGCTGCAGGAGCATCCCAGGGATTGAGCTTCCCAGTGGGAGCAGCCCAGTGCTGTGTCCCTGATCCCCTGGGAGAGCCAGGGATGCAGCAGAGCATTCCCATCCCATCTGGACTTAGCCAAGAATGGAATAACTGGAATAATTCCCCTGTCACTCCACTCCCTGGGGAAGCCTCTGCATTCCAGGCTGTGGTGAGCACCCCAGGGCTGGAGCATCCAAGTCCAGGAGCATCCCAGAGCCAAAGCATCCAAATCCAGGAGCATCCCAGGGCTGGAACATCCCAGTCTGGGAGCATCTAAGTCCCTGATCCCTCAGTGGAATCTCAACAGCACAGCATCCCTATCCCAGGCCAATCCCTGATGTTTGCACTGGAATAACTCCACTTCCTCTGCCCTTCCCGGGAAGCCGCCACATTCCAGGCTGTGATGAGACTCCCAGGGCAGGAGATCCAAGTCCAGGAGCATTCCAGGGCTGGACCATCCGAATCCAGGAGCATGCCAGTCGCTGATGCCTCGGTGAAATCAGGGAATCAGCAGAACATCCTCATTCTCAGCTTTCCCCCCAGTCCCTGGGAAGCCTCTGCATTCCAGACTGGGGTGGGAATGCCAGCACTGCAGCACTCAAAACCAGGAGCAATCCAGGGCTGGCACATCCCAGGGCTGGAACACCCCAGTCCAGGCCTCTTCCAGCCCCTCAGTAAAATCCAGGAGGCAGCAGAGCATCCTCATCCTCAGCTGTCCCCCCTCCCTGGGAAGCCTTCACATTCCAGGCCGTGTCAGCCGCTCCGGAGGCTCCTGGTGCCCAGCGCAGCATTCCCGGCGCACGATCCCGCAGGATCTGTACACTTGGCCAGACTGTGTAAACTCTGACATGTGCCTGTCAATCTCTGCCATATTTGCCGACGGCTTTATCCCAGCCTGATTAGTTTCCCGAACAAATTGGAGCGAAGGAAAACATCACCTCCAGTCTGGAAAAGCCAACATTCCGGGGAGTTTTCGGATCTCTCTATTTACATGGACACGGGGTGTTTTCCTAAGGCTCTGGAAGTGATGGTAATTGAACAGTGCCAGCGTGTGAGGAGAGGCTGATGAGTGGGAAAGGTTTTCCAAACAACGCCGCTGGATTTGGCCGCGGCCTTGGCGGGAATGTTTGTGGAGCGTGCGCCCGGCGCAGTGTCAATATTCCCGAATTTCGAGGTGGCGGGAGCGGGACTTTGTTTGGAAAATGGCTCCCTGATATCATCAGCAAGTTTACAAACGGCCCGTGGCCAAATAGAGTCAGAGCTTAAGGAAGCGCCCGCCCAGGACTCAGGGAATGTTTGCTGTTTGCCCAGGGATCCCAAAGAACTTCCATAAATACTGCCCTTATCCCGAATCTTGGGAGGCAGCCCCGGCATGACGTAGCAACCCTACTGCTTCCGCTTTTCCAGGGAATCCCCGGGTGCAGCAGGCTCCTGATGAAGCTGCCTCAGCTTCAGGAATCTTCCTCTGCATTCCCATTATCCAAATACTACCAGGAGGATAGCAGCCCAAAATTCCAGCCCAAATTCCCATTTTCCGAACATTGCTGAGAGCAAACTGCATCCTAAAATTGCAGCCCAAATTCCCATTACCCAAATATTGCTGAGAGGAAACTGCATCCTAAAATTCCATCCAAACATTACCATGAGGAAACCACGTCCCAAAATTCCATCTGAACACTGCCGGGAAGAAACTGCATCCCAAAATTCCATCCCAAATTCCCATGAACCGCTAGAGGGCCCAGAAATTTTACCAGAGGGTTTTCCCTCCTGAAATGAACTCCAATTCCCCCTTTTTTTGTGTGGGAAGGAGGTGCAAGGTGGGAAGGGAACTCTGGGGGTTAATAAACAAATCCCGGCTCTGGAATTATTGATGGAAGTGGGAATGAGGCACGGTGACATTTAAAGGAGGAATTTGTGCTCCACAAATCCGAGCGTGACTGACAGAGCTGGAGGCTCTGGAATCAATACAAATAACCCCAACCTTAATTCCTTGATCCCGGGGAAAACAGCGCATTCCAAGCGCTCCCAGAAACTCGGGATCAGCCTGCTGGATGCTATCGACTGCTTGGGAGCAAGGACAATTAGGATGTTCCTTAGGGATGGGGCTTTTCCTGATGTTTCCCTGGTGTTTCCACGGCAGCACTGTTCTTCCCATTCCCAAAATGCCAGGCTCATTATCCGATATAAAGGGAGATTTCCCAGGATCATCTCCCTAAAGGAATGAATTCCTGGTGCCTGGGGGAGATGAGGGGAAGGAGAGGTTGGATCTCCCTCTGGATGTGGGAGAGTCCAGCCCCTAAACCATGGAAAACCACATCCCAAGTTGAGGTATTGCATAAATGTTGGGAGCAGAATAATATGGGATTCTGGGATAACTCCATCGTCCCCATGGATACATGGATCAAGGTGGGAGGAAGAGAATTATTCCTAAGCCATCATTCCCAGCACTGGGAATGTCCACCAGCACCAAAAATCCCAGGAATCTCCATCACTGCCACCATTCCTTTAATGTGCATCCATTGGAATTCCTTTAATGTGCATCCATTGGAATAAGTGCCTTTGGGCACTTATTCCCTTTAGGAAAATCTAAAGAGCCAGCAGGGTCTCCCTGGCATCTCTGGGATTGTGGCTTTGGAATTCCCATCCCACCTGGAACCAATGGGAAACACACCTTAATTCCCTGTTCCCACAAAACCACAGGTATCTGACATCCCCCAAACTCCCAAATCCATGTTTTCCAACAGCAGGTGGACCTGGAGCACCTCGGGAGCTTATCCAGCTTTTTCCTGATGTAAGTACAGTATTTCTCCAGGAATTATGGCCACTGGAATTTGCCTGGCCTTGTCCTTGCTCCCATAAAAATCCAGGAGCCGGTGGAAATTATGGGATCAAATCAAGCCTTCCTTTGATTCTGACCCTACAGCCACAAGAGTCCCAGAGGGTCCTGCTTTTTTCTTTCCCACTTTCCCTAATTTATGGCTCATTCCCTCTTTTCCAATCAAGCTGGCCGGGGGCAGCTGCTCCCTATCCCGGGAGCTGCCATAAACCATGGACAACATTCCTGCTTCCCGGTTGCTGTGGATAGAAAGTCCTTTATGGAGCGGGATGGGGATCCAGAGGGTGTTGGGAGGAGCAGGATTGGCTCAATGGATGGAATTTCATTCCCCCCCTTTTTCCAAAGCCTCACTGAAGGGCTTAGGCAGAGCGGGAATGGTGGTGGGGTGGGAATACCCTGAGGGTTTGATATCTCCCAAAAAAACCACTCCAGGGTTAAATCCAGCTGTTTGTTCAGTGGGAAGAACACCCTTGGGAAGGTGGGAATGGTGGCAGGTGTGAGCCAGGACTGGGAAAATCCAGGAAAACAGCGCCATGTCCCAATGTTTCTTCCTATTCCTGGAAAAAAAAAAAGTCCACCTTTGCCCCCCCGTTTTCTGGGATGGGGGAGGATCAGAGAATCCCACAGAGCCTCCTCCTGAATTTTCTTCTGGAGAAACAACCCCCTGGCAATTCCTCTTCCCAAAATCTCTCTCCAAAAATCCTTGGGAATGACCCTGAGCTGTTCTTTGCTTCGTGAAACCCATCCCAAAAAGCCGGGGCTCTACTTGGATGTTTCCAGCTGGGCCTAAATACTTTGGAACAGAATTGCTGGGGATTGCTGGGAGGCAATTTTCAGGGATATTTCCATGCTGAGCTGGCCAGGATCCTGGGAGAATTCCCAGATCCCACAGAAACTCCAGGTGACTTTAAAATCATGTGTCCCACTCATTTTTTGGAGTCAAATCTGGTGCCTGGAAGGGTTTGGGAATTTTGGAATTTTTTTTCATGTGAAAACTTAAAATGGAGGACTTTTTGTTTAATTTGGAGTTAATTTGGGCAGATTTTAAAACTATTTTTGTAGATTTGGGATTTTAAAAAATGTTTTTAAAATAGTTCCTGGATGAAAAATTGTGGGATTTGGAAAAAACTGGGATATTTTGAATGACGCTTTGAAATAAGTCTGAAAATCAGGAGCATTCCCAATATTCCAGAACAACCCCACCTGCTCCATTTTGCTTTTCCTTTACCCCCAGACCCCCAAAAATTCATCATTCCCAGGAATCTCCAAGCAGATTCCTTGTTCTCTTCCCACTGGGATGTGACTTGGAGCCCAGTATCCCGGGAGGAGGAAGTTTGGGATCCAGGTGTTGGAGCAGGGACACAACCACAGCTAAAATTCCTTCCAAAATCCAAACCCAGGAGGGTCAAAAGTTCATCCAGGCCCCAGCAACTCCTGGGAGGTTTTTCCCTGCTTGGAAAAGGGTGAAGGAAAGGGAGAAAAAAGAAAAGAGGGAGAAATCCAATAAATGCCAGGGTGGGAAGGGAGAGGGGCCGGCGGTGGGAAAAGCAAACAAGACAGGAAAAAGGGAGCAGGCAGCACGGAAAGGCCCAGGATGGAGAGCAGGGAGCAGATGGGAGAGGGGCTGGAAGTGGGAATGTGTGGGACTGGAAGTGGGAAAATGAGGGACTGGAAGTGGGAATATGAGGGGTGGGAGTAGGAATGCAAGGGCGTGGGATGAGGTTGATATTCCACGTGCATTCCACCTCACAGGCTGGACTTCCTTATTTTTCCCCCCTCCTGTCCATATTTTTAGGAAAAGATCCCCCTTTGGGATACAGCCCAAAGCCTCTGCTTTGCCAGGAGTCATCCTGGTCCCACAGAAAAAATGGGATCAAACCCACAAAACCTCCTGGATGTGGCTGGAGCCAGGGTCCACTTCTCTTGGTGTCCACCATGGAAGGATCCCAAGGAAAACTCTCTGGAGTAACTGGGAATGCAGGGAGGGAGAGGTGGAATTAAAAACTGAATCAGGAGCTGTTTCCCAATGGAATTCCAGCCCCTCATCTCCAGACCACCCATCCCAGCATTCCAAGGATAACTGGGAAAAGCTCAGCGCTTCCTCCTGGAGCCCTTTCCATGCCTCCAACACCGGCTGCTCCCAGGTTTTCTGGGAAGCATTCCTGGGATGAGCAGAGCCCTGCCTCACTCTCGGGATTCCACAGTGTCCATGTGCAATTCCAAGGCTTTATGGCTCCCCCATGGAGCCTTCCTGATGCCCTTGGAGCTCGATTATCCCGGGAAATGGAGCCTTTATGGACTCCAGCTGGGAAGTGGGACATTAATGAGCCCTCCTTGGCACCACTCCATATGTTTTCCGCCTTCTCCCGAGATCCTGGTTTTTTATGGTGACATTTATTTCATGGAAATGAGCCTGGGAATGAAGATCCATGGCTCTTCCTGGAGATTTGCAGGAATAGCTTCCCACTGCCAGGGATAAACCTGGAAGGGGGAAGGAAAACACAGCTGAATATTCCCTCTTCCCACCTTGCCAGGAATCCAATAAAATCTGGGATTTTAAAATTTTTGGGGTGTTTTTTTTCCAACTTTTCTCCCATTAAAACACCATAACTTTTCCAAATCCAAACTCCTGATTCCAAGAAAATTTGCTGCTCAAACGTTGGTGTCTCCAAATGCAAATTCCTTGGAATTCACCTCCTAGCAGGAATTCCACCTCCAACAATAAATCCTGAGGTGCTAATTCATTGTTTTTATCTGAAAGGACCTTTCCTTGGATCCCATGGGCCTTGGAATACAATGGACAATCCGGGGTCAAATCTAGATGGATAAAGGGAATTTGGAGATAAAGGGAAAAGGGAGCCAGGGATGGAAGAACTCCCAGGAGGAGAAAACCTGGAGCTGGTTTGAATTCCCAGGCTTTTCAGAGCCAGTCCAGAGGTGTAGCCAGGGTGGTTTTGGGAGTTTCCAAGGGGTAAATCCATAGGGAATGGTGGGTATTGGATCTGTTAGGGTTTGGGATCCCTTTGCGGGCTCTGGGAGATATTTGAGATATTTTGTCTCTTCTACCTGGAAAAACGTTGGAAAAAGGTAAAGGATCAATCTTGGGATGAGCCCGGCACAGCAAATCCTTCCCAAATCCTGAATTCCCTATCCTATTTTTCTGCCAGTGATCTCAGTTAAACCAGTGTGAGTTCCTGAATTCCAAGCCTTTCCAGGCCTGTTGACTTCCCAGAAAAGCAGGAAGCGGAGAAAGCCAGGAATTGGCTGCTCCCTCCACTGCCCAAAAGGCAGGAGAGGGGGGGTGTGGGGCAGGAATTCCATCCAGCTCTAATTTATCCTGGATTTGAGCGTATTCCAGGTCACTGATCACATACCCAGTCAGGATCTGGGCAATAAAGGAATTCTTTCCATCCCTTCATTTGCTTTCTCCCTAATAAATCTTTATCCTGATTCCAACGGGATCACTTCCCCTTTTTTTTTCTGTCTTTTTTTTTTTTTTTTTTTAAGGAAAAGTACACCTGGATACAGCTCAAACCCTCTGCTTTTCCATGCTGGGCTTGGGAATCCAGCTTTGCCAGGAGTCATCCCTATCCCACAGGAGAAATGGGATCAAACCCCCAAAATCCCTGGAATTTCCCAATGGATGCTGGAATAAAGTTCCCTTGGTGTCTTGGAGGGTCTGGAATCACTGGGAATGCAGAAAGGGAGAGGGGGTATTTCCAAGCAGGAAAAGGTGGATCTGCTCCATCTTTCCCAATTCCAAGGGATGTCCCTGTCCTAGAGCAGCCCAGCATATCCCAGATCCCAGTTTTCTATCGTTTCCCTCCCTGGAAACCAAAAGCAGCAGATCAGTGGGAAATATTCAGCCAAGGAGTAAATCCAGGTCAGATGGGGCTTGGGAATGGTGGAAGTTGTCCCTGTCCATGGCAGGGAGTGGGAATGGGATGGTCCTTAAGGTCTCTTCCCACCCAAACTATTGTGGGAATTTACTTAGGAAAAAATTCCAAACTAGGAAAAAAATGGGAGACTAAAATATTTTATTTGGAAAGGAAGCAAAGGAAGGGTTAAATTCCACCTGCTATGAATCAATCCAGGGATGTGGCTTTTCCAAAAACAGAAACAGGGGGACGTTCCAGGATGGTAATCCACATTGGATAATGGGAAGTGCTTGGGATTTCCACCCCACTCCCCCACTGGGAGACTTAGATTCATTCCCAGGAATTCTGGTCTCAATCCCAAGAACTGCAATCCCTAAAATGCTGAGATCCAATAGAAACAACATTCCCAAGCTGAGCAATATTTCCCGCTTCAAGAAATCCCTCCAGAAGTTATCCCAACCCATTTCTGTAATTCCCCCCCCCCCCCCCCCACCATTTTGTCACTGGAAAAGAAGTTCCAGAGACATCCCAACAGTTTTCCCACTTTTCCCAGTCTCCATCCCATTTTCCCTCATGTTTGATCTGCCTCATTGGGATGATTTGCATCCCAATTTCCTGGTTTTGTCCTTCCCTTCCCGAGTGTTTGTTCCCACCGATCCAAGGGCATCACTCGCTTCCATCTTTCCCAATTTAATGATATTTATCCATCATCGCCTGGGAGAGGAATTGGCTGGAGCTCAATTTGGCAAAATAAATCGGGATTGCTTCCAGGATAATCCCACAGAACACATGGAATTTAATGTCCCCTTTTAATGTCCCCATCTGCAGCCGTTGTCCTTGGGATAAAGTCTGGATGCTGCTTCCCAATTCTCCTTGTGGAATTCTGCTCTCTGTCCCAACTCTCCTCTTGCTCCGTTCACCAGGGCAGGTTGGTTGTTTTTTCCTGGATTTTCCAGATGATCCAGCAGCTGGATCAGGGTGATTTTTCCTTAAATCCACTTTGTGCTGAAGTCACCCAGGCAATGGATCATGGAATTCCATCATGGACTGGGATACAAGGGAGCTTGTAGATAATTCCCCTTCAGCTATCCCAGGCTGTTCCAAGCCCCATCCAACCTGGATGTGAACATTTCCAGGGATGGAGCAGCCACAGCTTTTCTGGGAAAACTGTGCCAGGATGTCCCCACCCTCTCAGCGAGGAATTAATTCCCAATATCCCATCTATCCCTGGCAGTGGGAAGCCATTCCATGTATCTCATCCCTCCATCCCTTATCCCAAACCACAACCTGTTTGCACCAAAGACTGACCCCATCCCAAAACACCCTGGGATGGTGCAGACTGGAATCCTCCTCCCTTTGGGGGAGTTATCCCGATTTTTGAGGTGCAAATCCAGATTTATTCCATAGGGATAAACCTGCAGGAGCCAAGCCCTTCCTGCAGCGAAATCCACGGAATTGTTCCAGCCTGGATCACCTGGCGCTGCAAGGCTGGAAATCCCTCCCTTGGAAAAGCAGGATGCTGCTCCCCTCCTCCTTCCAGCCGGGAGAAGAGGCAGCATTCCCATTCCCCATCCCAGCGCTGCTGTTCATTCCCAAGGCTGCTCCCGGGATTTTTGCACCCCTTCTCCCATCTCAAAGTTCCTTGCTGGGACTCGATCCAAATTTTCTGCTGTTTGCTCGCTACAGTGGCTGGGAGCCGGGATAAATCTTAGAACGTGGAATAAAACCCCGGCAATTCCTCATGGAAGCAAAGAAAGCCACTAGAGGGACCTTCGGGCTGAGCCACAGCGAGGTCACGCCCGGATTCGGGGGGGAGACATCCCCAAATTCCCCTTTTCCCCTCCCCTCCCGCTGCTCCAGGGTTATCCCACAACATCCCACGCACGTTCGCTTGGGATTTCCCAACAAATTCCCTGGAAAAACAGAAGTTCATTTTATTTCCCTGTTTAATAACTTCCCTCAGCTTTTTCCACGGGAGGAGCCTTTGGGGGAGTTTCCCCCCCTCCCTTTTTTTTTTTTTTTCCCCACTCCTTTTCTTCTCTCTCCCTGACCACTGAAAGCCTCAAATGAAAAAAAAAAAAAAAAAGAAAGAAAAAGCAGGGAAAATCTCCCGGCAGGAAAAACGGGAGGCAAACACAGGAGTTAATTTCGGCTGGAATAGCTGCGGCTGTTTGTGGTTGTCCCTGACTCCGGAGCACCTGTGTTTGCTCACGAGCTTTTCCCAATCTGCCACAAAATGCCCGGGATTGTCACATGGGCCTGGAGCTTCCCGGCGCCTTGGGAATGAAAAAGCCGCAGCTTTTAGCGGAGTTAATCATTAATGCGCCGGCCTTTGTCCCGTTCCCCAGCCTGACAGGCCTTTGATATCCCAGATTTGCCAGCGGCGCCTGGAGCCAGGTACTGAGGAGCAGCCTGCCTGGAGCTGGCCTTTCCCTTGGGATTCGCTTCCTGGGGTGCTCCATGCGCCCCTGGGCCCTTCCAGGAGTTTTCCTCCAACCCTCTGCTCCAACCTCGTGCTTCTTTTGGGGTAAAAATCCTTCAGGATATCCCCCCGAGCTTTGGGATTCCTAGGGATTGTGGGGCGCTGGGACAGGAATGCAGCTGCTCCAGCTCCTCTCCTTCTTCACAGTCCCTTCCCAAATTTCCACCTCCCTGTTGCTTTTCCCAGGGCCAGGTTGTTCCAAGGGCACAGGGAGGGAAAGCTCCAAAATGGCTCCACATCCTTGGAATTCTCCCTTAAAATCATTTTGGAGCAAAATCTCCACACAGGAAGGCCCTGTTTTTCCAGGGATTGTGGGAAAGAGGGAGAAGGAAAGGGGGGAAGCACTCCCTGGGCACCAACAATGGCTCCATTTCCTTGGAATTCTCCAACAAAATCAGTTTTCCACCAGCTTGGAGCAGAATTGTCTCTGAAGGAAGGCCCTGTTTTTCCAGAGGCTATGAGAAGGAGGAAACACAGAGGGAAAACTCTCCCTGGGGACTGAACACAGCTCCACTTCCTTGGAATTCTCCCATAAAATCATTTTGGAGCAGAGGCCCCCCCGGAGGACAGGAGGATTCCCATAAAACTGTTGGGAATGTGATTTGTGCTCCCTGAGCTCTGAGGCACAGTCAAACTCCAAGGTTCCTGAACTTTTCCTTGACTCCATCAAATCCTGACAGCTCCTCCATGGAGCTGGATGGAGGTGGAGCTGTGCCAGGGACTTCCCAAGGCCCTGTTCCCACATTTATGGCATCCAGGGATAGAAACCCAGCTGGATCCCCCCATTTATAGCACCCAGGGATGGAAATCCAGCTGGATTTCTCCCATATTCCCAGCTGGAGAATTTCCATCCCAGTTCCCAGTGCAGGTGGAAATCCCAAGTCCCAAATTTAAGGAGGAATTAAACAATTCCTCAGTTTGGCCACTCTGTTGCTGCCTCTGGAAGCTGGATGAGAAAACTGAGTGGGTCCATGGATTTACACTGCTCCCTCTGGAATGCCTGGGAGGGAGCTCCTGGAAAACTATCCAGGGATTGCAGCCCCTGGGAAGAGTTTTGAGACCACTTTTTCCCAGGCAATTCTGCCTCTGGATCCCTCCTGATCCTGGCACACCCCAAAACCACAAAGGAATGTGGGCCTGGCTCCTGATTTTTCAGATCCAAGAGGAAACTCCCTTCAATGTCCAGGATTTGCCCGGGTGACTCATGGAGATAAAACTCCCAAGGTCACCGGAGGAGCCAGGAGACCTGGAATTCTCCCCCACCAGCTCCCTGCTCAACTGGGATGTGCTTGGACAAGTCCCGAGCAATCCCTGGAGCTGCAGCCTCCCCCCAGGAACCTCAGGCTGGAATATCCTGGGTTGGGTGGAATTCAAGGATCAGGCCCTGTAGTGGGAGCAAATCCAAAGCAGAATTCCTAAAATCCGGAGAAACATTGGAGCTCCAAGGCCACACAGAGCTTTGATCCATCCCCTCGCCCGCCAGAACACCCAGGGAGGCTCCGCTCTTTTGCAACTCCGACCAAGAATTCCACTTAAACCACTCCAGAGCTGGAGAGCCAGGATTCCAGGCCTTGGAGAACACGGATCCACCCCCAGGCCAGACTCCCAAGGGCTCTCCAGGCCTAGGAAATGCCTCCCTGCTCACGTCATGGCTGGAACGCTCTGGGAGCTGCAGCTCCTGCACCTCCAGCTCCAATCCCTCAGGATTATTGGTTCCTTGAAACCTTGGAAAAGCAGCCAGGGAAACACAGGGGTTGGGGTAGCCAGGATGTGGGAAGCAGAGCCCAAATTCCAAAGCCCACTGCTACTCCTTCCCATCTCGGTGCAGACCCCAGGTCCCTCAGGATTCCAGCTGGGAAATGAGGCCAGATCCCTTTGGCGGGTGGGGCTCTCTGGGATTGGCCACCAGGAAGGTGGGAAGCAGGATTTCCCCTCCTTTCTGCCAAATCCCAACACTGTGGAAGTGGGAAGAGGCCTCAGGAGGTGGGAAGGAGCCTCTGGATTTATCCCCACAGCCTCCAGCAGAATGAGGTGTGAAGCTCTTGCTTCACTCAGTCCTTATGGAATTGTGGGAATATTCCAGCTGGAAAAGACCTCAGAGGCATCAAATCCATCCTTTGTCCATTTCCCACTTTATCTGAGCACTGAGTGAGAATTCCAGCTGTTCCTTGGACACTTCCAGGGATGAGGACTCCACCTTGGAGTGTCCCACTCCAAGCCTTTCCATAAAGAAATTCCTGATATCCTACTGAACATCCCCTGAGGCCATTCCCTCTTATTTTATCATTTGTTTCCTGAGGAAATATCCTGATTCCCTCCTGGCTGCACCCTCCTTCCAGGTAAAGGGTGCAGCTTCCCTGTTATAATTCCCAGAGGGAAGATTTTCCTTGCTTTCCACAGGCTTTAGCTGGAAGCTGGATGTGTCTCTGCCCTGGGGCATATCCATGAATTTAACACACTGAACCTGAAGCTGGAGTGTGCTGGAAGCAGGAGCAGGGCTGCCCGGGATCATGGATAAATGAGCATGGGATCAGCTTCCTGGGAGGAAAACTCCAGGGTGCTAAAAGGCTCTTTGATCCAGCGGGGAGAAGATAAATGGGATAAATGGGATAAATAAACAGGACCTGCTGGAAGCACATCCACACTGGGAACACAAATGATTAATTATGGCCTTTTCCAGCCGCAAAACTCCAATCCCGCTCCTTAAAAAAACTCTGGAGGCTCCGAGGGAAAAGCACATTTTAACACCGGCCTCGGAAACTGCTCTCGGAGTGAGCGATCCAAGCTCATTCCCAAATCCTTGTTTAAATATTTTCCCTGCTCCTTTCCCTCCACAGCCCGTTTGCGGTGTGCATCCCACGCTGGAGCCAGGGAGGAAGCGTTCCTGGAAAAATCACAAAGCCACTTTCAGCCGCAGAAATCCCCATCCCGAATCCAAACAGGGAAGCCTCTGTCCCTTGCCAGCCTAGGCTGGGTTTCCGCCCGGAATTAGGCAGGGAAAGGGAAGGGGCCGCTTTTCCAGCTGTGGGGTGGAAATCCTGCTTTTTCCAAGGGGCTTTTTCCGAGCTCTGCACACTGACGGGACAGTAAGGACTCCCTGGATGGATGACCACGGAAGGGAATGCTCCAGGGAGAGGGCTGTGGGCATGGAAAATGGGTTTCCATGGAAAAGCCTGGTCACTGCTCTAACAGCTCCGTCTGGGAGGGCTGGAAAAGTTCATTCCTGGAGCTGGAATCAGACAGATATTTGCTGGAGTACGGGGTTATTCCAGGCCAGGTATTCCAGGGAAGGGGGGTGAGGATCTTCAGTTTGCCCCTTGGATCACATCCAACCTCAATCCAGCTGGGAATTTCCTGGGAAGCCCCCTCAGGATAACCCCTCGGCAGCAGGGGATCAATCAGCCCCTTCCTGGTGACATTCACGGTGACCCGGAGCCACTCCCATGTTAATGGGATAATGAGTCTTCTGTAGGGAAATATAGAATTCCAGGGGATGCTCCAGAGGGCTGGGATAGCTGGCATGTGGCTGCATATTCCAGGCATCTCCATCCCATTAATGTGATGGAAAAACGCCCTTGTCCCATGGAGGAGAGGCTGGAAGGAGCCACTGGCAGCTCCAGGATTATTTTCCATTGTTAGTCAGGAGCTGGACATTCCCAAGGTTCTCCATACAACCAGGAGGGAGCAGAGGGTGAGTGGCACAGAACCTGATTTTTCCCAAATAAAGCTCCTTCCTGCTCTCCTCCTGGCAACTCCAGTGGCAGCTGTCCCTGTATCCCGCAGATCCAGAGCTCATTCCCACCCTCCTTGCGTCCCCTCACCATCATCCCACCGGATCCCACAAGGACAGGCTGGGCTCACTCCCAGGAAACCAAGGAAGTCATGGATCATCCTGATGTGTAGCACCAAGATATTCATGGCAGATCCCTTCCAGATTGGATATTCCAGAGGCTTGTAGGATGCAGAGCTCGTGCAGTCTGGAGGTGATGCTTGGGACCAAGGTCTGGATGTGACCAAGGCATGGATGTGGTTGGATTATGGATGTGGTCAAGGCATGGATGTACCCAAAGCATGGATGGGACCAAGGCATGGATGGGACCACAGTATTGATCTGGTTATCTTATGGATGTGATCAAAGTGTGGATGTGTCCAAGGCATGGATGTGGTTGGAAGCATGGACGTGGTTGGAGACACAGATGTGACCAAGGCATGGATGTAACTGAATTATGGATGTGACGAAGACATGGATATGGTTGGATTCATGGAGGACCAGGTCCATACAGGGTGCTTAAGCACCAGGAAACTCCAAGATTTTATTCAAAAGCCAAGGGAACAGCTCAGAGCTCCTCTGTGGTGGGAGCTGGGGCTCCGGCTGTGCTCCCTTCCTGCGGGATCAGCCGGCTCCCTGCTCCTGCTGGGCAAACACGGCCGGATGAGATAAGGGCTGTGTGCACAGCTCTCCACCAGCAATTCTGAGCCCGACCTCCCTTCCCGACATCCACCTGCTCCCAGCTCCCTCCCTGCGTCTCGGCCACGCTGGCCTCAGCCCCTTCACCCTTCCCATTCCCACTGGGAATATTCCATGCTGCTGCCCCTCCCACATTGTGCTGGGGAGATGGTGCTGGGCATGCAGCATCCCAAAAAAAAAACTGGTGGGATACCACCCCCAAACAAAACTTTGGGAAGATGAATGGGAGGTAGTGAGGATTTTGGGGTTGGGATGATAGGATGAGTCCCACCAACGTGTACCCAGCTGAGTGGGAATGATAAAACCAGGTTTAACATTAATACCGGGATTCCTGGGCGATTAATCCCAGAGATAAGCGGGACAACGGTGAGACTGGAGGGCCCCATGGCTCAAACAAAGGGATCTGGGAGCGGGAGCAGGGAAAGACGGATGGGTTGTTAAACATTGCCAGCATACCTGGCTGGAGCTATTCCCAGGTCACCGGAAACAGCAGCCAGGATTTGGGGTGGTGCATCCAACCAATTCCAGCCAACTTCTACCCTCTCCCTTATCTCTGGCTCGCACAGAGGTGATCTAGGGATTCCAAAGGCACTCCAGGACACAGGAAACATTCCTGGCTGTCTCAAGGTGTCCAAACCCACCTTACCCAGTGGGGGGCTGCCATGCCAGGGGCTCTCAGTTTTCCCAGCATAAGGAATTTGGGACAGCAGCAGTGTCTCCACCTGGGTTTCCCCCTTCCAAATATTTTCCACAGGATCTGTGGAGTGCCCAGTTGGGCAATTTGGAATTTGCTCCAGCCTCTAAATCAGGGGATTTTTATCCACCCCAGGTGCTGTACTCTGATGGACTATGGGATCCATCCAGCCTGCAGGATTAATTCTCCCCAAAAATTGGGAAAATCATGGAATTAAAATTGGGTCTGCCAACAACATCCCCTCTTCCCTATTTTCCCCACCAGGTGAGAGCTGTGCCTAGGGAGAAAATCAGGATAGATCCCATCAACTTCTCCACCTCTCTATCAGCTTCTCGACTCTCCATCAAATCCTTTCCTTGCTCTCCATCAACCTCCTTCCCTGCTCCTCCATCAAATCCCTTCCCGGCGTCTCCCAGCGGAGACGAGCCACTAAAGAATGGGATGTCAGGGCCACTCGGCTGCTCCCCTCCATCCATTATCCCACTCCAAAGGTCTCACCTATCCAAGAGCCCCATCCATCCCCATTTCCAGGCAGCCAGGGCGGCCCCTCCCCTGCCAGCCCTTGGAGCCCTCTGCTTTCCATCAGATTTTCCAAGACAATGGGTGTCTGGAAGCTCCTTAACTCCTCGGGAAGGGGGGGTTTGTGGACACAGCCCCAGTGCTGGGGGATGGCTCCCGGGAAAATCTTGCTCCTGAAGGAAGGGGACACCCCTTCCTTCCCAGAAAAATGGGATCACATCACCCCAGGTTTTTGTCTGCACTTTTGAGGGAGTTTTCCCAGTGTTTTCCCATTAATTGGATGCTCCTAAAATCCCTGGGATATCCAGGGGGGTAATTAATGAGATGTATGACTCTGTTTGACATCCCAAACCATAATTTGGGATTAGGAATATGAAATCCTCTGCCAGGGCAGCAGGTGAAATTCTGGAATCTTGGCATGAGGCCAGGAATGGGAGATGCCTTGTGGGAATCATCTCTTCTAGGTGGGATCTTCCTGGGATAGCACTGATCCCATCACCTCTTGTGTTTGGCAATTTCCCATACAGGAATTGTCTCTGCACCCCCTCAGGTTGGATCCAGGGTGCCCCAGTTGTCCAAGAAACTTGGGATACCAGGAATTCCATGCAAGCTGTTAAAAAATTCCAAGGAAAGGATTTATTATATTTTCAAAGATTTTTATTAATATTAGTGTTGATATTCCACTGATATTGTTATTTTTCTTATTATTCCCACCATTCCCAAAATCATTTGGGGTTGGAGCTGAACATTCTCAGCACGGACAAAACATGGATTTGGGCTGGATTTTATCCTACCTCAGGTAGGATTTGACTCCCGAAACAAACGTGGATATTGGAAGTACAAAAAGGGGATGAGGGGCCCCAAGTCCATCCAGCTGGACCTGGAAAACTTTGGGATGGTGCTGGAATGGTGCTGAAACGATCCCTCATTCCAAGGCCTTATCTCGTGGCAGAGAACTGGTGCTGGCACCACTGCCAGGGGCACTTTATTCCCTTGGAAAGGAAGGCAGCAGAATTCCAGTGCCAAATCCATTGTTCCTGGAACAGGAATGACTCCAGGTCCTGCCAGGGTTACAGAGCTCCCATTGTTATTCCAGAGCTCAGGATCACCCAGCTTTGAAGTAGCTGAGGCAGGAACGCTCCTTCCTCTCCACTTTGCTGCTTTTATTCCCTGATTTTTTCCCCCAGTTCCATGATTTAACTTTGATGGGGATTGAAAAAAGAGGAACTTTAGGGTCACTTCCAACGTGAATCATTCCATGATTCAGGCTGGAAGCAGTGTGGTGGGAAGCTGAGAGAACCCCCCAGGACCAGGCATTTTGCCTCTGGCTCTGGGGTTTGGATGTTGGGATGAGCTGGACACAGGTGGGAAGAACCAAGTGCCAACGGGTTCCAGAGGATCCGAGTGCTGCTGGATCCCGAGCAGTGGGATCAGAAGGCTGGGAAACTCCACAGGACACGGGAATGTTGGATCATCTCCAGGTGCTTCCTGGCCACCTCTCCTCATGTTATCCCACCCCTTGAGCCCGTGCATCCTGCGGGAAGGAGCTGCTCCCTCCGGCAGCTCCTTCTCCTGGCTTTGTATCCAATTTAACCGCTGGATTTGAAATGCCAGCGGAGTTAAGAGGAGCTGATTAAAAAGCGGGAGCCTCATCCCAGTTTTTAAACACGGAGTTGCTTGGCCGTATTTACATTAGTGTCAACTTTAATTTAAATCCCGCATAACGATATTTGCTTCCCTAAATTTATTCCCCGGGAATGCCGCGCAAATTACCCGGCACCACCGGCACCTTCTCTTTGTCTCCGGCAGAGTGGCTCAGGAATGAGCTCCTGGAAGTGTCATTCCGCCTCTTTAACGTCTCATTAATTAACCCATCCTGCTTTTGGGATGAGGTTGGAGCTGGTGGAGCACGGAAAAGGAATTCCAGCTGGATCTGCCTTCAAAATGGGAAGAGGGATAGGCTCAGTGAGCCTCATCCCTTCCAACTTGGGATATTCCTTGGGAAATCATGGAATTAAGGAGCCCAACTATGGTAAAGACATAAAACCCCTTTCCTGAGGGATTTTGGGAGGAGCAATCCCAGGAATGGAAATCCAGTTGGATCCACCTTTGAAATGGGAATTGGGATGGGCTTGGTGAGCCTCATCCCTTCCAACTTGGGATATTCCATGGCAATTCATGGAATCAATGAACCCAGCCCTCTTCCTGAGGGATTTTGGGGTGGGCCATCCCAGGAATGCAGCATCAGAGTATCAGGGAATATTCAGGTACTCTGGGATTTCAGAGATATGTGGGATGAGCTGTGGGCAGCCCAGGAACAACAGGACCCTCCAGTCTGACCACCCTGCAGGAAAAAGTGGGAGAAGGGAGAAAAAAAACACAAGAAATCCAATAATTCCGTGAATTTTTGGGACAGCAGTGGAGCTCTGGGATTGCCGAATTAACAATCTTTTCCCTGTTCACTCCTAAAATCCTTTCAGGATTTTTTCCAACAGCCCAGGGCTATTCCCAGCTCCCAGAACCAACAGGACAAAAAGTGGGAACGGCAAAGGATGGATCATCCCTGCTGGCCTTGCTCCTGATTAATTTAGAATTCCAGTGGTTGCCTGCCCTGAGCAAGATGAGAGGTGGCCTGGACTAGAAGTGGCAGAAATTTCCCTGGATTTTCAGGGAATTAAGGCCTGGATGTGCTGGTACCCAGCAAGGATATTCCCAGTCTTTCACATCTGGCTCCCAGATAGATCTCCCAGGAAGGACGATGCATATTTAGGATTTTCACATTCCAGGTTCATTGTGCCCTAAATAAATATGGAATTCTGCATTTGGCAGCTCTGAATCTCCAGCCCAGGCTGGAAATATCCCTTGGAATGTGGCATTCCTGCAGTTTGCTTGGAATGAGGACAGAATTCCTTGCCCAAAAGGTTTCCCTTGCCCTAGGATGTTTTCCTTTATCCAAGAGGATTTTCCTTTTATCCAAGAGGTTTTCCTTGCCCAAAAGTGCTTCCTTTCCCTAAAACAGTTCCTTGCCCTAAGAGGTTTCCCTTTTTCCAAGAGTGTTTTCCTCTTATCCAAGAGTTTTCCTTGCCCCCAGAGGATATTCCTGTCCCTAAACCTTTCCTTTTCCCAAAAGGATTTCCTAGCCATTCCCAAAGATGCCAACCGAAAGCTGTGGGAATGCCAGTGGAGGCAGCTTTTGCTGGATCCATGGAATCAGGGAAAGGCTGTGTTTTTACCTGGCTGGAAGAAGGGGCTCCACAACAAAAGGGATTCAGGATCCATGGAAAAACCATGGGCCAGAGCCTGTATCTTGGCTTGGGAATGCCAGCGGAGGCAGCTTTTCCTGGATCAGCAGGATAAGGGAATCAGGGAATCAGGGAAGGGCTGCAGCTGTGCCCTTATCTGGCCGGAGGCCGGGGCTCTGCAACAAAAGGGATTGGGGAGCCGGGTGATCCATGGAAAATCCATGGGCCCGGCATTGTGGACGCCCTTCTGCTGAGCAAATAGTTCAAACTGTTCATTCCCATCTCCCATTCTCTCCCTGGAACGTTGTTTGTGTCCTTGCATTTCATTCCGCAGGAAGATTGCTCCCTGGGCCTATGAGCAAACAGTCCGGAAAAGAGCCAACTATCCTGGCTTTTCCCTGGAGAACTGGCATTTTTATTCCAGCTCCAAGCTGTCAAAGAGCTGGAGAGTTTATGTCCGGATCCTGAATTAATTGCTTTAAGCTGGAGCAGCCTCCAAATGGCCAGGAGATGTTTATTAATAACGGTTCTCCCGTTTTTTTCCGGATTTTTTTTTTTTTGTTCCAAGCTGTGCTCTCCCATCCCATGCCCTCCATTAAGTGCCTGGCCCAAGGAAAAGCCAGTTACAGGGAATTAGGGAATGGGTCCGGAGGTTTTGGTGGCACGGGAAGCTCCCAGTAGGACTTTGGGCACGCCGGAAAGGAGACGGAGATGGATCAGCGGGAGAAGGAGCTGGATCGTGTTTAATACAAATATCCTCGGTAATTAACGAGGAAATTAACACTGGAAAAAATTCCAGGTGGGAATTAAATGGATTTGTGTTAGACATAAAATGTTTAAAAGCTTTGAAATCCCGCTTTAAGGAATGAAGGAATAAAGCAATTCCAATGCCGCTGGAAAAGCAGGAGCCGGGAGCGCCTTTGTGTAAATTTTCCACTTGACTTTTCATTATCTACCTGCCCCAAATCCATCTGTATGGATGGGATCAACATGGAATGGGAGAGATAAAAGCCAGAATAAATGTGCTTTGCATATCCCACCGACAAAGCCCCCTCCCCTTTCCCCGGAGCCGCTTTTCCAGGCAGCTGCATTTTCGGGAATAAATCATTTTGCCGAGGAAAGGAGAGGGAAGCGGAGTGGGGCTGCTCAAGTGTTTGCTTGGAATATTGATCCTGTCAAAGGAACTGCAGTTAATGAGTAACTGGGAAAAATATGCCGGATCT
>CM077465.1:109467908-109495408 GCA_039654755.1 Calcarius lapponicus | reverse complement strand
CAGCCAAACAAAGAATAGGAACAAACCAAAACAGCACTGGAGAGGTTTTGCATTATTAGATCAACCCAGTTTGCTCATGTCTTTTATTATCAACAGAAATGGCTCTTCTGTGTCCTCTGGTCAGGGAACAAAATACAGGATTCCTTCAGTTTGAACAAAATCAGCTGAGTGAAACTGAATGGATTGATCATGGGATAGCAAACCATCGTGTCACCACTCCAACCCCAAATCTGGCTGACTGTAACCATAAAAAGTGCTAATTTTTGTAACTGATTGCCTTTATGTTCACAATAATCCAAACTCTGCAAAGCTTTAGGTATTCTACAAAGGCTAAGTATGACATATTAATTGGTGAATCATGCACCCTGAGAAATCTTGCCCTGCAATACATTTGCTCTGTGGCTAAACACAAAACTTTCCATTTTCCCTTTCAGAGATGTGAATTCCATAGGCACAAAATAAAGAATTGAGGGAGGGTGAATTTCCATAGTTAAACAAAGAAAATAAATATCCCATTAATTCCATTTCCCAGATGTCACATTTTCTCCTGGCTACACTTGGGCTGTTCTGCTCTGGTTCTGAGCTTTTGGGGAAAAGAATGTGCAATGCCAAACATAGGCTGGGCATTTTTAGAAAGAGAAAAAGGTTGATGTTTTCAAATCAAGGTGCCTTAAGTACAGATCTAGAAGGTGCATTCTCAGCTGGGATGTCCCTCAAAAATATCAATCATCTGCCAATTCTTGGGCATCTCAGAGTTCAGCATTTTTCAAACCAAGCCACTCCATCCAAGTATGGATTTTCCAGCTAAATTTCAGGCATTGCAGTTTGAAAGGGAGCTGGACTGTATTTAACTAGCTGGAAGCACATCTAACTGGGAACATGTTGTCTGTTCAACCACAGAAGTTGCAAAACAAAAGGAAGCCAAGAATCTGAGAAAAAGTAACATAAATAATTTTCAACTACAGCCATGCAACTGCTGTCAAATGACAATTTTCTTGAGAAAAAAAAGGTAGATCAAGAGATGCAAAATATGAATTCAGCTAAAAGTAAGACAGAATGCATGAGAAGCAAACACCACATTCCCATTTCTTATGATCCCATTTGTGTGTGAACCACACAATAGAGGGGAAGGAACAATAAGAGAGACCCTTCACATATTCTTACTCAGAAAGCTTTTGTATGTGACTGAGGAACAGAATATAATTATATTTAATTAAGTATAACTAGTATCCTAGCTTTTAAGTACAACTAGTAATATCACAAATTGCTAAGATTCCACCAGGCAGAGGAAAAAAAAAATTAGTGACTAGACAGACTGTGTCTGATAGTTTGAAAAAATGCACTGTGCACAGTGAAGTGTTCATTTTTTTATCACTATTTCCACAAATATTTTCAACAAAATGACTAAATATTGCAGAACTTTAATGTAAACAGAGATTCCTAAGATTGATTATCAGTGCTGTTTTAGAAACCAGCACAGTAGCACCAACTTCATTTAACAGAAGCACGTTTCAGGATCACAAATGAAAGGAAAACCAAGCTATTGCTGTTTCAAATAGCTTTAGGTGCCTCAAAACCTAATCATATAGATATAGGCAAAGGGCTAAAAAATAACAAATTTCAGAAACAGGGAAGATGTAAGTAACCAGGGCTGACACTTAATTTTAATTGATAATTGAGAAGTTGCCTGAAATTTCACAACTTTGGTTCAGAAAAGTCAAAACATTTTATCTCAAGCTCAGGCAATGGTTTGCTTTGGATAACATTCTAATTAATTTACACCAGTGAGAAGCTCTTAGGTGAAGAAGCTGCTCAGAGGTTTCAGCACAATCCCCAGCAATAATAACACTGCTGAGTTAAGAGCAAGAGGATGGAGCTGAACTCCATGGCAGGATGCACTGAAATACAAGTCAGAGGTAAATTCCACTTCAAATTAACAAGGACCACAGCAAAATAAAGGGAGTGTGACAGACTGGAAAGGACGGGGCAAAAAGCCCACAGAAAAAAACCACTCAAAATGCTAAAAAGGAAGCTATTTAAAGCTCAGAATGAATGGCAATAAAGTCTCTGTTAACAACACTGTACAAAAAGTAAATAATCATCTGATTTACCAAACCTGGAAGACAAACAGAAAGACAGAAGCAACCACACCAAAGTGTGATACAAAATTATTCTAAAAAATCATCAAATTCACAGTGTTAAGGTTGATGATACTCAAGAAAAAAACTTAATTAGAAGGAAAATGGAAGTGAGGAGGTTACTCATTAGAGCAGATTTGTTATTAAGATCACAAGGTGCCATATATACAACTGAAATTTTGGGAGCAAGTTTATGGATAGAGTCATTGCTCCAAAGCCACACAAAAGCCAATAGAGAGGCCAGGCTCTAGAACTGGAAATCCAGCTGATCTCCTCTGAGTTTTACCAGGCAGGGCACAGAGGCTGCTTTGGTTTACCTAAAAAGTGCCTCAAAGTAAGGAAAAGTCTGTGTAATCAGCAAAGAAAACACTGAAGTTCATTTCATTACATGGTTGATAAACTGGAGAGAGTAAGAAAAACATTGTAAGTCAAATAAACATAACAAATATTCTAAAATAAGGATGAGAAATGCCTCTAGAAAAATCAGCAGTACCATACCAGCAACTTTTCACAAACAGTATCAGTCAGATCCATTCAGTGCCTGTTATTGTACACAAATTAAAAATCCCTAAGTGAAACCTTCTCTGGAAAACCAAGTCATCAACAGTTACCCAACTCTGCCATATGCCACACCATTTTTTCATCATTTCATCACTTGTGCAATTCCATACCAAACAGTGTTCAGCATTAGCAGCTCCGGTGATAAAATGAGCACATCCGAACAAAGAATCACTGGAACAGAGGAGACAAAGCTAGAAAAATTAAAAGGTGATGATTTAATCTGAGGGAGATTCAGCTCTATAAACAAAATAATCTGTGATCTCAACATCCTGTTGCCAGTTATCTGAGGCATAGGCTCCCAGATGCCAACCTTGTGCCAAGAATTCAATGTGGCAACGATGGAGAGATGTGGTAAAAAAGGACCATGATCACAGCTATGAAATCCATCTCCTGACACTCCAAAGAACACCTGAGCCAAGGGGGTGTCCAGAGGGTCTCCAAGACAGTGAACAAACCTCCCCAGGAAGGGTTGCTCCAGGCCTGGAGGAGTGACAGGGAAGGAGCTCCAGAGAGCAGGAAGTGCAGATGGTTTCCATAGGGCACATTGAAGAGGTGACCACCAGGAGAAGTCACCACCTGTGGTTCAGTGACAGTGAAATTGGTGCCATTGGAGGAACACCCAACTCAGTTAAATTCTGTGAACCTCCACAGGTTCCAACCAATCTCCACTTTCACAACAGTGAGATGCTGCTTGCTCATGCACAACTCAGTGTTCAGCTAACTTAGAAAAACTCTCCCTCTCCCACCCAACAGAGGATGACTTGCCAGTCCTGCTCCAAGTCTTGGCTGGTTTTTAGGCAAGAAAAATTTCATTCCTAAATAATATAACATTACAGAACACTTCTCCTGCAGAGGAAACAAACTACACCTCACAGCTCTCAACAAAGAATTCAGCATTTCCTTCCTAATATTTTCGGTGCTTCCTAGCTTTCAACAAATGGCACTATTTTTGCTTTCCCCCTACCGTTCAAACAGCCCAAGTTCTTCCCTCCCAGCATCATTGAAGGCTCCTCTGGAGTCCCATCAGAAATTTTTTTCCAAACCTGTAGCTCCAGCTAACTGAACATACTGTCAATCCTCTACAAAGCTTCACCTTCTCTTTCCAGCATTTTTTTTTCCTCCCAGTCTTAGCAACCCACAATTCCACACCCGGACAGACTTGTATTTCTTCTCAGAGAAGCCATGACTGCCCTTGGTGAAAATTATTCTGTACTTTTCTGCAGCCCCAACAGCACTTTTCACAGTCAGGATTATTCTCCACATTGTTGTCTGCAGTCAAAGTCACTCAAAAATTCCTATGGTCCCAGCAGCACTAAAAATACATAACAGCCTCCTTACAATAATGGCTGTGAATCACAGCATTCCTCAGCTGACATAAGTAGTTAAAATAGTTTAAAAAAAAGTTAAAATAAAACTTTTTAAAAGTTCAAGTGAAAAATGAAAAAAGGTTGAAAAGGACTCCCCTACCGTCTAACAATATTAAAGTCTGCCTCAAATTTACAAACGTACTCAGCAACATCAAACGCGCCGGCTTCAAACACACGCGGCAGCTTCAAACCTGACAGCTTCAAATGCGGCAGCTTCAAACACACGCGGCAGCTTCAAACGCGGCAGCTTCAAACACTTTTGTGGCAGCCATCTTGCACACGCTCAAAAGAGCACAACCTTAGAAACCTTAGGCAGGCACCTTATCCACGAGGCTACACAGAGGCTTTGTTACAAAAAAGAATTATTGGAATTTGCGGACGTTAAATTAGCCCGTAGAGGGAGCTCACACCGTCCCATAAATGTACAATAATTGGAACATACTGTAATTTAAAACATTTTCTCTATTAAGCTCTCTGTAGAGAGGCTACAGAGGTCAAAGTAGAGCATTCCTTACTTCACACCAACCTCTGTGAGCCCATAAAATTTCATTCAAATTAGACTCCATTGACCACGTATTTTGTAGCTCCAACAAACAGAAGAAGAGCTGTTTGGCCATGTATTCTCCACAACAAGCACGGCTTCTCCTAATCATCATTTGCTGCTGATGTTGGAAGAAGAAAGTCTATGTCGGAACGTGAGGAGAACAAAGAGCCGCCGGTCGGAATTGTCATGGCAATGCCCTCGATCTCCCCACACGTTCCTTCTGTTCAGGCAGCGATGGTAGTGCTCTTTTTATAACTTGACTAGAGCTGCTCTGGCGTCTCTCAGGTTTCTGTGCTCCATGCAGTGCTTTCAAAGACTATTATAATAGTGTGTTTGATATTCAAAGGTTGACGATGGAAATTGTTACCTACTGGACGTTCTTTAATGAAGCCACAAGTAAACAATGACCCAAATTCCTCTGGAAACGTGGAACAGAACCATTACTCTACAGAAGAACGCGTACAATAAATGTGAAGGGAAAAGGCATTTTCTAATTCCATGTCACAAAAGCTACGCTTGAGAGAAAGCCGTACCCTTAGCTGGAGAGGTTCTGAACACATATATTGATTTACATCACGCAAACTGAAACAGCAGAGCCCACTTAGTCCTCACAAAGGAGGTTGCCTTCCCTCAGCCTGAATGCACAATAGAGCAAAACGGTGTGCAAGGAAATAAGAAAAAGTGTTAGCAAAGAGAGGTTTTGTTTGACTTAACATGATCTGGGACATTCTAAGCATTGCAGAGATTGGTGAGAATTCAATAATAAGTTGCATTTTCTACACTGTAACGAAGCCAGCAGCCATTTCCTTCCTGTGTTGGCTTTAGAAATGCCAGTGCCTACATCTTTTAGAGACTTGGTGCCTCCTATTTTGCAACAGCAATTTTTAACACTGTTTTCACTTTATTAGGCAAAATATGATTGTTTTGAGAGCCACATACTCAAATCATCAAGATCCACGAAGTAAAAGAATATTAATATGACACATCAGAGCAAGAACAGCCTGTTTGCTAAAAGCTTTCTCGAGCATCCATCTAAATCTGTCTAGACTGTCTCACCAGCACTCAGCAAGATCATCTGCTTTGTTTTCAGCCCATGCATCTCGTCTTCCCCAAAGCCAGAAGTCAACTTCATGTTCTCCAATTAAAGCAAACCAAACCACCCATGTCCACCTCTTTTTCCCCCAGTATTACATAATACTGACATCCAGCAAGACATTTTAATGAATACAAATTCCAGCACCTCCAACTTTCAAATCCCAAACTGAAGACCCTGTGTTACACCCTCTCTTTCAGCCCCTGCTCCCCCACTTGCCCAGATTTGTCAAGGCTCTGACACAACAACGCCCTTTCTTCAGGTTTAGACAGGAGATTAATCCAGCTGAGTGCAGTCAATCAAGAATGTGCTTTTGTGATTTCTTGGAGTGGCAGGAGAGTGAACTCTACGTGAGAGTTGCAAATCAGAAATCTTTTGAAAAACAGATTATTTAACAAAGCCGTAACAAAAATTGGGAGATCCATATTTCAAGGTGTATAGTGATGGAGAAAGCTCAGCTGTTAATTCTAGCCAAAAAAACACTGAGTACTTCTCACAAACACAGACTTTTATCCTCAGACTTGGAAACTTTGGGTGCCTGCAGATTTGAGCTGACAATCCAGAAAGAACGAGACCTTTAATGCAATCCAAAACACATTTCTTAGGTGTAAAGTTAGTATTTCCTACTGTATTTTCACATTCCTACCTCCACTCCTCTGGGGAATCAGAAGGTGCAGAGCTAAGAAAAATGCAAAAGTATTTTAAAAACACACTAGGCTTTTTTCCCCCCTACTTTTGAAAAGATGTAATTAAGGATTAGCTGCAGTTTTAGCTGTAGCTTTGGGTGAATACACAATCAGTTAATTGATGGTTACTGATCTAGTGCAGAGCCTCACTCACGGGTGCAAATATGAAGTTTGGGGAGCTGATCCTCTCCTCCTCTTCTCACAGAACTTCCATGAAGGAATAGACATTTGAGCTGACATAGAGAAGAAATCCACTTAGGTTTGCTGGTTAATTTTTTCTCTCTAGATTTATGTCTATCTAAATTTGATTTCTTGCTTAGTAACACAACCTTGCTCAATTTCTCCTTTGAAGTGGTTACGTAGAACTTGAGTTTAATGCACTAAATGAAAAATATTCCACCTTTATACCTTAAGCAGCTATAAGAAGAAATAAAATTATGTAAAACAGAAATTAATAGCTAATAAACTTCACAGGATCCAAAAGCAACCTGAAAAGAGAGCCCAGAGATAGGACTGTGAGCCAGTGTCTTTTGTGTGAGAGCTCTGTTCTCCATCAGTGCATCCATTACCTCCCGGGATGCAGAGTGAATAGAGGACTAATGCCAGTGGGGAAAAGGGACTGGCTATGGTTACAGCTATAGTTTAACCAAAGAATGACCTGTCTGCATCTGCTCTCCTCTCCTCAGTGCTCCCAGACATGCTGCCTGCATTTCCACACCAGGCTCACACAGAGCCCCTTGCCAGCCACAGTTATCTTTGGGCAGCCCACGAAGCACATGGACGTGCCTATTCCCCAAACTTCTTTTCCCAGCCTCCAGGAATTTGCTACTCAGGGATTTTCTGAGACAAAGGTGATGTCTGTGCTCAACAGCTCCCACCACTTCTTCAGATTGTTTTGTGTGTAAACTTTTAGCATCCCCAAAGTTCTGTGTGTGTGTGAAAGGTACCCCCAGAGCAGACAAAAGATAATTGCAATTGCTCACAAAACACCAACTTGCTCAGCATTTCCCTGTCACCATCTTTGTCTGACTGGGGCACGTTCTGAAGAGCATTTCCCAAGTCTCTCTAAGAAATCAGTGTAATTCTCTGAGGGTGTCTGATTGGCATAAAATTACAAGACTGCTGGGAAGACGATGAGCAGAATCCTGCCTTCCTGGGCATCAGTCTCTGCAGTCTGCACCAGGTCTCTGACCTCTGTTGGATATCACACTGGCCTGGACAAGATAAAGTGAACTTCCTAAAAAAAAGAAATTCTAAAGTCATGCATAACTGTAAATTTGTCACTGAGCTTTGATTAAACCAGCTATATTTCTTTCCCAAGCCTTGGTAGCTGAGGAGTCAGACAGCAGCACTAGAGGAGCAGCAGCTGCACAAAGGATCATTTGGGCTGTAGCATCTGAACAGGGAGAGAGATTTCTTTTCTTCTTCTGGCATCTTTTTTTTTTTCCCTAACAGGTTAAATGTGAAAACCCAGAGAAACTAAAGAATGACTTATCTTGTATACACAGTATGTGCTGCTTATGTTTAGGGACCATCTGTGAATGTATTTCACGCAGTAAACATTCCTCATGTAATAACAATGATCTGAAGGCTGAAATTTGTTGGGTTCTTTTTTTTTTTCCTCAGAAGTAAATTTAAAAAAATTCCATTTCAGTTGCAGTGCTAAAAGCCTGGAGGTCAGTTTATTCTAAGTAGGCATCACCAATGGTGGCAAAGAGATATTTTAAGAAAGCTTATTTGAGTACAATATCCACAGGCCATCCACCTCAACTATTTATATGAATTCTTCGGTTGGTATATAACTGGGCTAGCAAAAATGAAAAGTTGTATTACCATTTATCATACCCTAAACATTCCATTTTTCAAAAAACAGGAACCAGTGATTTATTCTTTTTAAAATATATATATGCCATTGTAATGTTTTTAAAGCACATTTTTAGATACTCTCTTCATTTTTTATACATACATTCATCTCACGCTCAGGATGCATGCAAAAATAAAATAAAAACTTTCCTGTTAAATATAACTACAGCTTAGCAATAATGTTTCCAGAATGCAGTTTAAACACCATTTTCAGTGTATGATTCCATTGTCCTGACACTGTAATCTCCTCTCAGATGTTGTATGGAATTTGCAGCATTTTTGTCTGTTCGTGATTCTCCTCTTACCTGGTGTTTTGACTCTACTTTCAGGCAATTTTTTCCATCTTCACTTTTATTAGATGGTTGCAGAGATTTTTGTTAGATTTTTTTTTTTTCCCTTGCACTGCATTTGAAAATGAAACACTCGATATTGGAACTCTTTTTCCACACCAGCATTCCCTGAAATCAACTTGATCAGTTTTGAGGTTTTTGCTTGTTTGTTTTTGACTTAATCGCTCCATTTAGAGTGGGCTGCAGAGATGGAAAACAGGAACCTGCCCACACCTTCCAGTCACTGAGGAGTGCTGACACCACCTTGCAGTTCCTCCACAAAATCCAAAGGATTTCTCCTCTTTCAGAGGAGTGGAAGTTTGCAGGGGCAGCAGAGCAATTCTCCCTACGGGTGTTGTACAATGCCGCGTTTTCTGCCCGCTTGCACACGAGGAGATTTCTCAGTGCTACAAAAGTCACAAATTTTACTCCAGATCTCCCCCAAAGATGTGCAGAGCAACGCTGGAGTCATTCTGCCCACCCACAATGACCTTCACATCAAGCCAAGAAGGCAGCAGCCTATGGCTGGTTTCTGTATTTATAAGGCCCTGAAAGCTATAAACCAAAAAATCCAATTATTCCTTCTATTCTAATCTTTAGTCAGTCCACCTGCACAGTTGCAGATCACTTTTCCCAATACACCAATATCTGTTACTGTATTTTTTGACTGAATGGATACTGCAAGTTAACCTAATGTGCTGTTTACAGCCCGAGTCAATGTATCTGTAGATTGGTAATTGCAGCAGAAAACATTGATCCTACGCCAGAAAAACTAAGTAAAAATCATACTTCATCACCAACTCCACTAATGCAACAGCAAACAGGGGAAAAAAATTATCACAGCGCCTCATTCATAATTATGCAGTTATTCTAAAACAAATAAAGCAGCTATTGATAATAAAGAATTCTGCTATTTATATTAAAACTGTGTCTAAACCATGACAAAACTGAACAATGAGATGCCACTACAGCTCATCTCCCACATAAGAAATTTCTTGTAGGGATTGAAATAATATGCATGAGAAAGTATTTTAATGTAGAGAGTGCTGGTAACAGGATTACGTGGGGGAGGAAGGCACATCACATCTGAGATAGCCTAATAGGAGCGTACCTTGGAATAGAAATGGCTTGTGCAATGTAACACAGATTTCCTGACAAAATGAGATTGTCATTCTAGAACCAAATGCTGAATTACTGAAAACTAACATCAAACAGGATTACACAATTTGCTTAATGACAAAAGTCACAATGTTGTATCACAGGAAGAAAAGGGCTATAAATAAACAAATAATAACAATCATGTCCAGCAACTCTGCTGGAACTGGAAAGTTCAGGCTGGCAAAACTCCGGGGCCAGAATTTGCTGTCATTTATTGCTCTTTCCCTTGGTAATAGCACCACTGAAATCAATACAGTTACATCAGGGGAAAGATGAATCTGCCTTCTAGTGTTTCATGAAGTTGGAAGACAAAATTAATGGAAAGCCCTAATATAATATAATTGACATGAATGCTACAGAGTCTGTCCCGCACACAGATCCATCAGCTTTGCTCTGCTGGCATAATAAATTGTTTTCAGAGTACAAAGTTAGCTACTAAAGGCAGGCAAGTGAGAACATAATTTAATATGAATGACAGAAAGAGGAAAAAATATCTAAGAGTTACACTAATAATATCAGGAAAATGTTAATGGTATGATGATGGGTGGAACATTAACTACATGTTTGCTCTATCTTCAACATCGGTTCAGAGCATTTGTAACCACGGAAGCTGATTCCAAAATGAGATATTCTGTTTTCTAGAATTACAGTTCTTATTATGAGATCTGAATTACAACAGCATCAACTGCTCTTTTTCTTTTTTTCCTTTCATTTTTCTTCTCTTTTTTTTTTTTTTTTTTTTTTTTTGTCATTCCTGAATTAACTGAGGTTTGTGGGTTTGTTATTTTGGAGGGGTGGGTTTTGGATGTAGAGCTTTGCTTATCTGGCAATACCATTTTAAAATTCAAATCAAACCTTAAGGTCGGGTCTCACTGCACATCCTTCTTAGGAGGGTGGGTGGCATCCTTAAGACAATTCCCACTGATCACTTCTTAATGGCACTTCCAAACTACTGGAACATTAAAGGAAAGGTCATACAAAGCCCCTGTGTGCCATCCTTCAGGGCACCAAAACTGTAATGGAATCATTTATATTAACTCAGTCAAATAAATTGTTCTTGTTGCCTTTTCTGAGCACTGGAAATAAATAGGTTTAAGGTGTGCTTTAGGCTGTTGAGTAGGATCAGATGTTTGATTGCTGGTGAGGGGGGAATCACAGCTTCTCCGTGCTGTGATAAGTATATCAGGTACAGCTTACATAAAGCAGTTTCCATTATTAGGGAATATTTTTCTTTCAATACAGGTTTAAGGATAGGAAATACTTTCATTTTTATTATTATTTTTGCCAAAGTAAAAATGCTGCACCACATCTTCCCCTCTCTCAGCTCAGATTCCTCTATCAGAGCCTTCAAAGTGGGACAATCTGCATTAAATGAGGGTTCTGAGTTACTGCTGAGCACATTTGGCTGATTTTTGCATTCAGATTTCAGCTTTTTCTGGAAAGGTTTGGCAGTTCAAAAGCAAAACAGGAAGGAATTTTTCCCAGGATGCTGTACATAACTTGGACAGATTGAAGGTTTTGGCAAGGTTGTCCAGAGGTTGGTGCACACCAAAGGTCAGTGGGCAAGTGTTTGGGGATTTCCAAGATAGTTTCTTTTCTTGCAGTTTCCTGCTTTGAATAATCAGTTATGTTTTGTTTGAAACAAGCAAGAAATTAATATATTGGTTTTTAAACAAGCCATTTGTTCAACTTGCACAGACAGAAGTAGGGGAAAAGATGTGGCATTTATCATTAGAATGATTAGAAGTTACCATCATCCTCTTATCTTTAAAACAAGTGCTGGGGACTTCAGGGCCACCAAAATGATGACTGTTACTACATTTTTCCTCTACCAAAGGTGTTCAGCCAAACCTCAGTGCAGCCCTCAGAGTCTCAGTTCTATGCAAAGGTGTGTGCAAGGCTGGGATTGGGATCCTGTCTCTGCCAACAGCAGCACAAGCAGCTGGGAAGGAGCAATTCATGTCAACAAGAAACCCTGGATTGCCTGGTATTTTTTTCTTCTCAATATGTACAAACAATAAGGACCTTCATAAGGAAAATGTACTGTTCTGATTGTAGCTACAAATGGAGCTAGCTAGCTACTGTTAGCTTTTTAAAAAATTGTTGTCATCATAAAAATAAATGTAGACAATATCTTTCACTGGATGGCTCTGCAGCCCAAATTATGTTCTTTTTGTTTTAATAATTTCTGCACTTTTTAAAAATTGTCTGCTTCTATGGAGGACAAATGTCTATTGAATGAAGTACATCATCTTTCTCCACTCCCATCCTAGCAAATATGTGCAAAATTCATTTTCTATCCATGATTTCACTGTGATTTGGGGTGTTCAGTCTGAAATAAGAGTTTTCACAGTAGCATATTTCTAATTACTGGGATTTTGTATTTTTAAACCCTAAAACACCTACCATTAACTTCAGCAGCTCACTTCAGTCTAATTCATCACTACAATAGTGAGTATCGAGCACAGTTTTGAGTTACTGGGACATACTGAAGACAAACTTCCATGTGAGCAACATATCTTGTAGAATTCAGATCCCCAGCACAACATCCTAGACTTGAAGAGGAATTTCTTCCTCTCACAAAGAGTTGTTAAACAGTGGAAGGGGCTGCCCAGGATAGGGGTGGAGTCCCCACCCCTGGAGATGCGTAAGGAAAGACTGGACACGGAATTTAGTGCCAGGATCTGCTTGGCAAGGTGGTGGTCAGCCAGGGGTAAGACTCAATTTTATCTCCAACATCTTTTCCAGCCTAATTGATTCTGTGAAAAAAATCATTTTGCCATCTTTTTGAGTTTACTGCAATTCTAATATGTGATATGTTGAACGTATTTTTCATTTGTGGTTTTTCCTCTATGTCTTAAAAGGCTTTTAGGCTAAGCCTGGAGTTCTGTCTTAACACTCCAGAGATTGACAGCAAATGGTGGTCACAGTCCTGATACGTTTCAAGTTTAAATTGAAAAATTATTATTTTCATTAAGAGAGAAAGAGAGAGTAAAACACAGAAATGTTAAGTCTGAGTAATCAGCCACAAATGGCCAGGAAATAAATTAGCTTAGAAACAAGAGCCTTAAAACAAAAACAAAAAACAAAAACAAACCAAAACCAAATCCAAACAAAATGCCTAACCATACTTAATAAATGGATAGTTTATATATATTTTTATATATTTTATATTTAACTTGGACCCTCATCCCACGCTCCAGGAAGGGTTCCTGCCCCAGTCTCCCATGCAGCAATAACTGACTGGATTTTGGGGTTAACAATTTGTCTTTTGTGCAGTCTATTTCTAAGAAACACCTCACACTTTTAAGGTGACTTAGCTCCATCTGGGGAGTTCTCAGTCATCAGATGTAAAAGGCCTGTGCTTTGCAGATGGACACTGAGCAGGGCAGAAAATGGGCTGTGGCAGAGCCCAGGAAGTGCCAGAACAGAGGTGACAGGGGAGGTATTAGAGGCAGAATGACCAGTAATGTCATTAATGTAAGGTATTGTCCCCCTAAAAATCAATTATGGAGTCATTTCTCAGGAAGAGCACTGATGAACTCAACTCAGATCATTTTTCATGTCCTAGCAGTGGAAGCCTGCTAATAGACGGAAATGAGGGCTCTCCCCAGTTGATGATGTGAATATTAAGGAGAATTAAAAATTCTTCCTCTGGAAGAACTGATTGAAACTCCTGTGACAGGCACCTCTGCAGGGCTGGCTTAGCTTTAAACTGGAACTCAGCCAGACTTTCTATCACAGGGTGCTCTGCAAATCCCCCCCCACATTACCTATACAGTCATGCAAATCAAAACAGAATGTCTTTTATTCAAAACACCAAAAATTAGATCACAGCATAAAATCCAGCCCCTCCTTGAATATTTACCATTTGCTGGGCAATGAATTCCAGCTCGCTTCTCTTGCTGTCTGAATGAAGGCTGACCCTGAAATGACCAAAGCAGTAACCTAAACAGCCATAGAAATAACTTCAAGCATTTTCATCCTCCATTTAGTTTAGATGTTTCTTACTGTTAGAACTGCTATTCCTACAGGATTAATTATAAATAGTTATCTACTGATATCTACAGTAATACATTTTGCTTCTGAGCATGCACCACTGAGTTTTATAATGGGTTGTGTATACACTGCAAATGTTAAACAATATTCTCATTGAATAATGACAGGCAATGTGTATTTGCATTTCCTGGGAGATTTAATGGTGTGGTGGGATAGCTGGATGGAAAGTGGGAATTAATATTAAGACTTAGTGCCAAAGCCACCTCCAGGACAGCAGGCACACTGCTCATTAACTCAAGAGATTTTGAACCCATTTACTCCGTGCTAGGCTTCAGTTCTTGGGATCAAAAGTCACTTGCTTGTTCCTATCCCCTCTGTAGAGACAGAATTGAATAAAATAGGCATTGCTTCAACTTCTCTTTTCCTTCACCAAATCTGGGTTTTTTCCTCCCGAAGAAAAAGCTTCTCCCAGCTTCCTGGGTTTCCTCAGAGTCCTCCCCTGCCACCAGTCCCAGGAAGGTGATGCTCTGCTGGGTGCTCTGCTCCACCCTCCCTGGCTCTTCCCAGCCCAGCTCCACGCCACAGCTGCACACAGGAGTTGATTTCCCCTCTGCACAGCACTCCTGGGAGCACAAGAGCTGCTCACAGCAATAGGGAAGGGGAGGGATTAGGGGAAGCAAAGGAAACCAACCTAGGGAAGTGATGAAACCCCAACCCATCAGGCAGCCAGGCTTTGCTCTAATGGCACTTGCAGCACTTTTCTCAAGGGTGCTTCAGAGCTGGAGGGACACTGCTGTTACCTAGGACACATCTACTGGAGTTTGCTGAAACTTAAAGCTGGGACAGTGGCAGAAATAGAACTTTTCCATGAAAGCTTCAGTTTATCATTTATAGAATGTAAAAAAAATCTAGACAGAGAGAAACCAGAAAAAGCATCTGCATGTTATTTGCTGAACAGCTCTACTTTCAAAACCAAATTAAGGTAGTCCTCTCCCTTTAATGCCAAGTCCCTCTAAGACTACTGAAAAAACCCCAACTTCCCAGGCTTACAACATATTTCTAAATAATACCATACATTTCTCAGTCTCCTCATTTCTCATGATAACCTAGAATTTTATTTTCAAAGCCCAAGGTGAAGGAGTTGAAGCAGCCACACTTCCAACCACACAGAAGTTTCAAACTTGTTTTTGCTTTTTCCCCTCTCTTCCTGTGAGCCTTGTCCACAGCACAATCTGCTGAATTCATTTTACAGCGATATTTTAGTGTTTCTTCTCTCATAGAATTTTAATGTGTTTAATCTGACAAACTGAAGTCTAAAATATGCACAGAGCCATTTTTCTGAGTTGTTATGAAGTCTTAGAGCCCCTGCCTTACATGCTGTCACTGAAATCAATACAATTACACCTGATAAATATTCTTCTCATGTAAATTAGAGGAAAACATCTCTCAGGTTGAAGATTTCCTATCCTCTGTAAGTGGACATACAATGGGAGGCAGCATGATGGAAAATAAAGTGTTAAAAGAAGGTTCCTAAAAGAAGCAGTTTGTTTGATGGAGCACTGGCAGGCTCCTTTAACAGAGCCCCAAAAGGAACTCAAAAATTGATTTTTAACATCATCCTCATCATCAAGAGCAGGTTTTGTCTGTGGTGTGACTGACCCAGCCCATGCAGCAGGCTGAGCACTCTCCAGGGGCTGCTCTTTCACTGGTTTGTTCCGATGTGCAGCATCTAAATATGCTGAAATCCAAACTTTATTCAAGATGTGAGGGTGAAACCATGTGCAACCCCAATGTCATGGTTAACTGGGCGTCGCTCGAGGGATATTTGGGGGCTGTCTGGAAGGTAACGTGCTCATGCTTAGAAAAGCGACAAAGAGAAAACAGAGCACCTTCAAGAGCACTTGGACAGCAATTCTGCCCTCTAAATGAGATCACATCTCTGCAATAAAGCACTGTGGTCTCAAACCCCACTCACCATGAACTGCAATGGGATTCAATGGCATCTAAATCTGTGGGATATCTCTCCACAGGACAGGTTCCAACCCTCCAATCTCATTCATGTGGACATAGGAAAAACAAAACCAACAAAACTTTAGTCAAAAGAAAGTTATTTTACATTTTGTTCCACTTTGGCTCTGTAATCCTGTTCATGAGAAAGTTAACTTAAATTTCCCTCCCTCTCCATTTGTAACTTGTCAATCAGAACCAATTTGTTTTTTCACAAATTGTACCTCAGCACAGAAGCATATTCAAATGCTGAATTTATTTATCTAGTCCAAAATCCCTGTCTGGCACTGCTACTTCAGTCATCCTAGTGAGAAGCAGATGCAGGAATTTTTCCCTTTCCCCAGAAATGGGTGTCCAAGTGTGCATCTTCCCTGGAGCAGTTTTGGGTGCCCTGTGCCTCTGCCCACAGTGCAGCCTCTGCTGGCTGTACATTCAGGTTTTAAAAATAAATTTTGTCATTAAAATCCTTTCTGAGTGTAACATCCTCACTTAAAAGCAATAAATATCAACTTGAAGCTCCTAAGTACACCAAAATGTGGATTAAATACCACTAGAAACACGGTGATGAACCACAATACTATTTCTCTATTATTAATGGGAGCAGAGTTTTGTAGGTAAGGCCCTGGGCCTGAAGGAATTTAGATTCATTCCCTGAGCCAGTTTATCTTTGCCAACCAAGAGTTTTTCCTCATCACACACCAACAAAGTGGGCCTTGTCCATGGCCTGCACCTACAGACACCCCAGCACAGGCAGTAACAATACAGAAAATTTTGATTGACCCACATCTTACCCTTACATCCTCTGATAAGGCTCAAAAATATCACCTGTCCCAGCCAAAGGGGGCCCTGTTGCTCACAACCAGCTCCTGGTTCCTGGTGCAAAGATCACCTGAGGGTGGGTGAGGCCTCAGGGCTGCACTCTTTCCTTGGGATGATGGAAATGGGATATAAAAGGCCCTGGCAGCACTCCTCTTAAATGAGGTGCCATTTTCACAAAGGCCACCAATTCTGAATGACAAATAGGCGAAGGATGCCCTTAGGAATGCATCTCCTTCCAACACAGAACAGCCTTAACAAAAAGGAAAACCAAGATTTCACTGAAGTGTGCTTGTTTAGACCCGAGGACCCATTTTGTCATGGCTGCAGAAGGAGAATATGCAAGACAAATTGTTCTGTGTCTCAGTAAAAGACACAGGCAATCACAAAGAGAGAAGAAATAATTCTAAATCTTTTATCTAGTTGAAGACTGACCTTCCTTAGCTTGAAACTGCCTGTAGGAGTCCCAGGACAGGTTGTTCTGACATTCTTTTAACATCGTTTCATCAGCACAGCCAAAACTAATCACAAGAATATTACCCGATGACAGGTGCATTTATTCTGTCAATTAAATCAGATGGTTAAATCGAAATGTGCCCCAAATCTCTCTTGTTTGCATTATCCATATTGGCATTTCTTGGCTGTGGTTCATTGCTGCCTGGAAGTCATCCAGCCCCTGCAGAGTCACTTTGCAGTCCTGTGCCAGAGTTTCCAGGCTCTGCAAGAGCGGCTGCAGCGGTCCTGCAGGACTGACCTGCAGAGCTCTGCTGCTTCACCAAGGTTTAGTTAAGACAAAAAAGAAGAAATCCCTCTCAGTGAAGGAGACTTAGATCAATGCTTTTGAAATGGAAAATGATGTATCACCTCACACCTAACCACTAGTGGCATGCATGCATTAAAAGACAGAAGAGAATAGAGACTTTTGGCATTAGCAAGTGAATACTATGCAAGAATACAAATTAAAATCTATCCTCACTTCTTTAAAAGCTATTTTCTGGGGGGGGCAGGGGGGAAGTTGTTGCTCCTAATCCATCAGAAAATGGATGAGAAAAACAATAGACGTTAAGGTATAATTGCAATAGAAATCAAGAACTGAAGCACCATCCACTGTTACCCAGTTATTGAAGGCCCAGGTACAGGGTGAGTTTCCATGAAATATTTGCTGCAAGGAAAAGTTGCAGCGGAGCAAGTGAAGGATGCAGCCAAGTTGCTCACTTGGTTTTGTGATGTACATGCCAGTGAATATCTCCATATGACAATGTGGGTCAAATCCCAGGATACATGGAAGGATAAATATATAAATAAATAAGCACTGCTTTGTTACACAGTCACTTATCTTTTGCTTAATAGCCTGAAACATTTCCCTTGCACTCTGATTTTACCAACATTCACACACTTATCCACTGGGAAAAGTACCAGCAAGACAGGTCTTCTGAAGAGTTTCTGTGCAGTAAAGGAGGTACCTTTTACCACTAGGTATTGAAACTTGTTGCTTTCTTGAACTGAGAATACCAGGCTTCATCCAGCAATCAAGATCTGGATAACTGACAGCAAAGCTGATACAATTCTGAATAACACAGAACATGATCCTATAAAACATCTGGATGGTTTTCCTTTCAGTGTATGATATCTACCTATGCAAAAATGAGGTGCCATTGGACACTGAAATTTAAGCAATGCAATTTGCCTCTAATTTGAAGTTTGGTGGTTCTGTGTTAGACTCAGACCAGGAAAGTAAGGATTTACTGTTTAACTGTCCTGTTGGTCCAAAAGAGCATCCATAGAATGCCACATTCCATATGTGCCTCTGCCTCTAAAAGGAAAGCCATTAAAGTGAAGTCACTTTGTTCCAGAGCACCAGATCACCACAAGGTGACTCCAAACATGATGAGGGGATGGTGGCACAGGGAAGCAAGGAGCCTTCTGTTAGATCAACACAAACATAGCCCTGACATTCCAATGTCTTCTGAAAATAAACTATAAATGCATAATTAACCATTTCTATCCAATTCCCATTATTCACCTTTTACAAGAAACACCATAACAAGGTTTCACTCACAGTGTAATATTAAATACCTGAAAATTAGTTCATGACCCATTTTCTGACTGATGTGGTTTTAGTCCAAAGCAAGTTATAATATATTACATATCATAAATATAATAAAATAATAAATATTATAATCCTAAATTATTATTAAAAGACAAGGATTAATGAAAACAAGATGCTGATTATTCCATCCTAAGGTCAAAGTCAATTCTTCTATCTGTCTGAAATCCACCAGGATGCAAGTCCAAGTTTTTGCAGGTATGCAAGAAATTGGAGCTGTGGCTTTAAAGTGGCAAGCACACATTGATTTTAAACAGGAGAAAGCTGTGTAGAACAACAGGCTCTGTATTAAGGGTGACACCACTTATCTCTTCAGTGCTGTTTCCACCGCCTTTTCTTTCTGCTCTAAATGGTTTTGATCCTACTTCCTAATTAATCTATCTTTAAGAAAGCCAGTAATATTCAGCTAAGTAAATTATCTTTATTTCGCTAGCTGTGGGCTTTCATCAGTAGTGTTGGTGAGGAATCCTGCAGGCAGTGCAGTGTATTTAGCCAGATTTATATTAGCCACCTGAAAGATAAGAATGTTTACTTTTTTTTTTTTAAATATAACTCCTTAAGTTGAAAGGCTCTGCAGGCCTGCAGTGTGGCTGGTTGGAGTTGTGTGCATGAATAATGTGCTCTTATAATTTGTCAGCCACAGTAATTTTAACTCTTAAAAAACTAAAAAATTAAAAGGTGTCTTTTCTGGGAGCTCCCAAAAGCATTAAGTATATAGTAAGGAAAAAATTAATGGATGATTTAAAACTTAAACTCTGCGTATTTTTACCATTTTTGACCAGTTCCACAGGTCAGGGACAATCTTATGTATATACCTTATATATATATATATCTCAATATATTTCAGAGAGTTATTTCAATGTAAGAAAGACAACATTGAAATCCCTCTCAACAACCTTTGGGTGAAGCCTGTTTATTTTAATGTCACACTAATAGAATTTAAAACACAATTGGCAATTATTGGTATTTATAAGCCAAAAATATTAACATTTGCTGTTGAAAGACCTCAACAAAGAGTTGGTGCAAAAGTGCTATTCTTATGCAAGGCCATGCAGAGGAGACAGTAAAAACACATAAGAATAACCAGAGAACAAGTAAAGCACCAGTCACAGCATAATTACCCTTTGCTTTCATTTCATAAACCCACAGCTTTCCAGAGACACTTGCTAATATCTATGATTTTAAAAATAGCATAATATGCATTATACATTCACTCCTCTGTCTAACATAAATTATATATCTGTTAAATTACACATTGTGTAGAAAAAATGGAGGGAAAAAAACCCCAAAAGCCAGCACATACATGATGTTTTTATTTTCTCCTGTTCACATCCTCCTGATCTGCCCATAAAGCTGCTGCCCATTTAGGGGAATGTGCTGTGGGATGACAGCACAGCAATATTAATAAGGCAAGCATATGTTTGCTCCTTTGCCACGCTGTCTGTGCCCCTGCCCCTGGGTGGAGGGGCAGCCCCTCGGTGTGCCTGGTGCTGCTGGAACCCTTTTGCAGGTGTTTGGTTCCTCTCACACAGAGCCAGCTTTCCCAAAGCTCAGCTCCCTCATGCAGAAGGCAGCATCAGCTCCTGCTTTCCCCTATGATGCAGCTGACACAGCTCCTGCTTCACAAAATTATCCTAAATAGCATCATCCCCCTGAATACCTAAAAGGACTGGGCTATTCACATTTACCCAGTTTGTATCATAGTTTTGGGGTTGGTTTCAGGTCATCAGTGACCGCAAGGTGACAATAAACTGATATTATCACATACAGCAAGGATTTTGTCCTGACAAGCTTCCCCTTCTTAAATGTTACCTGGGGACTGCCCACTCCAGCACACAAAGCCAGGAATCTCCAAGCACAACCAGAGTCAAAGCCCCATTTGAAGGTAGTATTCAATCTTCATTCCATTTTTAACCAGTTTGAAAAGCAGCAGTGAAGCAGAAGTGTTTGTAAAGGGAAGAAGTGTATCAGCTAAAAATCAACACTGATTTAACCCATCCCTGTAAACACTGAGATCTGGGGGAGATTTCATGGGGTTTTATGGTTCTGAAGACCCCCTGCATCCCTGTGCTCCTTCTCCACCCAGAGTGAAGTGTAGGCACTCAGGGTCTTGAAGAAGAAACGAACAAGACAGAAAAAAAATAAACACAACACAAGCAGAGAAAGTCTAAGTTCATATTTTAATGTTAATGTGCTGGTAAGGAAAGGGCCTCATTTGGGAAGTCATAAAAAAAAAAGCGTTAGCAGATCTCCAAGTTAGAGCATGGAAGCTTTCTCTGCAGATGGAGGATTTAAAAGAAGTAAAATGATAACCACATAGTCGAGAGACTAGAAAAGAGACCTTGATGTTTGATAGTTGTAATAACCTGCAGAGTGCTCTAATGGCTCAGGGATCAGGTGCAGAACTATAGCAATAACAAGAGCTGAATAATTATCTCAGCCATATCTGTATAACCACAGTCCCAGAGTATGAACTATATAAGGAGGCTTCTGCTGCCTCTCCAAGATTTCTTGAAATGTTAAATCACTGAATTGGGAGCACTTCCAGCATTAGTACTGCCCAGTTAGAAAGAAATAAAGCCCAGAATCCTCTAGTGGCAGTTCTAATGTCTTTGTTAATTATGAATTATGGGTAAACATGCAGACTCACAGAGGTCACGGCTGTCAGCAACAATACTTTTCAAGAAGGATTTTTATGAGGGTCTTTTTCATTTTGCCATAATGTCCTTTACATACACATAAAACGCACCGAGAATACAAAAAATAGTGTTTGTTTTTAGGGAAGATGTAATTATTTTTCACTTGTTTTCCACCCTGTGTACAGCCAGGGATCTGCTGCCAGGACGACCCAGTTGATAACTCTGAGCTCCTGTGTGAATAAGAGCAGCTGCGCAGTCCCGAGGAGCAGGCAGGGGGGGCTCCGGGGCTGGGCTGAGGTTAATGATCAGACACTCTGGTAACAAGAAAGTTCTGCTTTTCCAGGGAACGGCCAGCCAGGATCCCAGCAGCTCCAGTCACCTTTCCCACACAACACAGAAACAAAGGCTGCATCCAGTATGCTTGATTAACCTCACTTAAATGGCAGCACTGATCTCAAATCTGTCCCAGGAGTGTATATAAACAGGATTAAAATCATATTATGTGTGGATCCTGCCCAACAAAAGCAACTGGCGCAAAATCATTTTAATTAGGTGGTAGCGGCTGTAACTCATTCAACTTTGGCATTAATTCTTCTCTGTCCCATCAAAGAACTTTTGGGACTCTCTGTGAATGGTGGAAGGAATAAAGGAGATTTAGAGATAACACTGAACAACATATTGCCATAATTTTTGGCCAGTTTGCAAAAGGAACTCTGAGTTTTATACTCCAAAAAGCTCTGGGAAAGGTACAGCTTCTACTCACAGTTTTCAAGGTAGGCAAGAGACTGGTAATGAATGAAAATGGAGGTTTTATACAAGTAAAACCCAAAAGTCTTGTCCTGTTTTCAAGGCAGGCAACAGACTGGTAGTGAATGAAAGAGGAGGTTTTACAGAAGTAAAACCCCAAAGTCTTGTCCAGTTTTTAAGGTAGGGAACACACTGGTAGTGAATGAAAAAGGAGATTTTATAGAAGTAAAGCCCCAAAGTCTTGTCCTGTTTTCAAGAGCCCTCTCACTGCTGGCTGAGATCTTGATCTCGCTTGAAATCTCTCCATGAGCTGAGATACCATGAGACCTCCAGCAACATTTGGTTTCAGGTCAATTCTGAACCCATGAAAATAAAGTTGTAGAAGAGATCCTGTCAGGATTGCAAAAGGAGAATTTTCTTATGACTCCAGTTACATTCTCCCCATTTTGTAGGGAAAGTGTAATAATAAAGACCTATCAGGAATGTTAGTTCTCCTGGATAAAAACAAAGTCATGATAACAATAATAATAATCTTATAACCCCTTGGGAGCACACAAGACACAGTACAATAGACACATTCTAGTAAAACTGTTGTACATCACATTTATCTGTACTCAGTCTTGTGTTGTGCTCCAAAAAAGACAACCCTTAAACACAACACTCCAGAACACGCAGCTTGTTTTGCCAAATAATGACAAACGTTCTAGGAAAAAAATCCCAGAAATAAAAAACTCCCTGAAAACAATTTAGAAGCTTGAACATTTGTCACAGCACTGTTGATGACCAATAATAAAGTTTAATTCTCTAGATCATGACAAATCCGAATGAATGAAAGGTTTCCAATTCTATGCCAGAACAGAAAATACAGGTTAGATATTTCAAGTGGTCAATTAATAACTGGCTCTCATCATGCAACAGAAATGTAACCTTGGCCCACAGCACTGACAGGGGGAAATTAAGGTAAAAAATATTCTGACTTTAATCAGAGGTAAATAATTTTTTTCCATAAAAATTTCCATAAAAATCCATAAAATTGTTGCTAGCATCAATCTCTCTTAGTTGAAGAAATCTGGCAAAGAACAGAAGGGTGTAACTACAAAGCCCTTGCACATTCTTGGAAGTAACAACAATTGCAGAAAAAAAAATATTAGAGAGGTTGAAATCCTTCTCACTTTGCCTGGCACAGACTGTAAAAGTGTGTAATCTGCAGTATATTCCACAGGGGGCACATTGGCAACGTGGGAATGTCACAAGCAGAAAAACATATTTTTCATACCAAAATATCACTAGCAGGTAAGACAACTGACCATTATGTTACATAATAAAGATAAGTCATGTGTACTTGAATAGTTAACAGATGGACTAATTAGAGGCTGAATTATTTGTGGTATAACTGATAGCTGGTGAAATCAAGGTTACTGAGGGAAATGGACTTGACTTTGGGAAAAACAGAGGCTGTTTGCAGGGCTAAGGGAAGCTGCTTCCCCAAAGAAAGGGTTAATGAGCAATGAAAGAACAGAAGTGCATCTAATTAAAAGACATACCAAGGCACACAGAGAATACAAGGGTAAGCAAATGGCAGAGACCACATTTGCCTGCAGTACATGGAGAGGCAAATGGGGATCGACATAGAGGAAACTGGCACGAAGGGCAAGGTGTCTGGCAGGGAAAATCATCTTCCATCTTAATAAGATATTTTAGTTTTGGTACAAATAAATATATATAGGCACATCCTGAGAAAAACAAAAATGTGAAGAGGACAAGAGTCTGTTTGGGGGCACCTATGAATAGAAATACTGTACAATAACCTGATTCAGGACACAAAAATATATAGGTGAACATGAATTTTAAGCATGAGAATTTCAACGTTGTCTCATTTAAAACAGATTATTAGCTTGCATGATGACCTTTGGAAATATCTCCTCCCCCCAGACTGCCAGTATAAAAAAAGCCCATGGGAAAGATAACATTGCTGCATGGGTAGGTGTCATTGTCTAAATGCACAAAGGGCCTAAAATGCAAAACACAAGTGAGATGAGAATTGTCCTACAGTAGCATCTGCTGTGACATGCTGGTGGAGCCATTACATAGCTGAAACCATCACTGCCTGGGCTCACACAGTACAATGTCCAGGAGGGAAAAGAAATACTTATAATTTTTATCCTTGCAAACCCTTTTGCAGCTGCAGCTCTGGGTCAGCACTCATCAACAGACTCTAGAGCCCATGTAGGAAACTTCAATAAAAAACACTATTGTGTACAGCATTGCCCAGGCTTCAAAAATTATCATGAAATTGAAAGATCCTAATCAAAAGAGACCAAAACTAGGAAGGACCTTCTTTCAGTGGAAAGGCATTTGAGAGCACTTGCAAGCAGTGGAACCAAAGCTAAAGGGAGTATAAAATCAGCCAAGTATTACCTATTTCTATAACAATATTTGACAAGCCCAAAGGAGAAGCACAGAGTGACTCAAACTTACAGAAAGTTGGAGAGAGTCATTCCAAATGACTGGGCAGAAGGAACAAACAGCTGAAGCACCTCCAAGAATACATGGATAGATAGATATACACATATGTGTGTATTGAGAAGATGAAGATGAAAATGCTCCAGATGATGTATTCCTGCATAAGGATGGCCATGCCATATAACAATCCTCAGCAGGAGGGCAGAATCCTTAGACATAACCCAGGGTGCCCATCTGGGCATTGGGAGAGGCAACAAAACAACTTAAGGTGTTTTATTTCAGTGAGCTGAAAGATGCCACAGATGGCCAAGGGTTAAATCCAGATCAGTATCAAGTAAATGCTGAAGTGAGGATTTCTCTGCAGGTGTGAAATGCACTGGTGCAAATGCACCGAACACACACACTGGAATTGTGTCCCACTCACAATTGCGTCCCACTCCTCTGCCTTTGGAACTCAGGCTGGTGCATTTTTGTCTCAGCTCCGTGGAAAAGCTCCCCCCTTGCTGAAGGCCTCCTTCCCCAGAGTCTGGCCTCAAACACCAATGGCATCGAGGGTGTCTTTTCATTGACCAAAATGGGCTCTCAAACAGCGTTTTTGCCTTTCTAATTGAGTTGCCGGGTGACAGTGTAGCAGCAATGTAATAACACTTTATAAATCATATTTGTTTGGAGTGGGATTCCTGATGGGTTAATATCTCATAAATAGGCCATGATTGCTCTCATTTCTAGGTTACACACAACATCCAATCCTCCAGCAATGTGCTGTTTAGGGGCATTGGCTCACATATTCTCTGAGGTCCCAGAGGAAAAAACACACATTTTTCTGGCATTTGGCAACTTTTTTCACCCACAAAAGCCAAGCAGAAATGAAGAAGAAGTAGTAAAACATTACAGAAGTACTTACAAAAGAAAAGTTATAAATTATAAACTGGTTGGAAACAAAGCAGCAAACCATTACCTTACCCATAGGCTTTGCAGCTCCACAGGCAGCAAAGACAAAGCTTTGTAAGGAACATATTGGATCCATCATTTTGCCCATGGCCAAATAAATGCAGGGAGGCTGTCCAGTCTCATCAGTTGATCCTGATTCTTGGCAGAGACCTGGATCCCAGATACAGCTCCAGAGCTGTGCATCCGTCTCATGCACCCAACTATGCAAATAGTTAATTTTTTCAAGCTGACAACCAAACTTCAAAAAACCTCACAACAATACTAGTGGCTTGGATCAACCCAAGAATAGTCTTTACAGCAAAACAAAATTACCATTTCACACTCTAGGAAGGAAATTAGATTTGTTACAAAATGAAAGCGTTTTGTTGCAAAATGTAGAAATGAAACATTTCTGGGGAGGCTGAAAAAAAATCCATTGAATCTGAACTGAATTCACAAATAATTTTGGCTCCTCAACTTCACACAATAAGCCTCTTGGCTGATTACTGCAATTCTTAATTAGGAATGAAGCTGCACTCACTGAATGAGGGCAAGCACATATATCACAGATGTTACCACCCTGAGGAGCACACACTGAGAACTCTGCTTTCTCTACTGACTCTCCCCTCCTAAACCTGGCATAAATGAAAGTCTTTATCCTGGGAGAGGCCAACCACGGTGTAGGAGACTGGCTCTGGCCAGCAGAGACAATCTGTAGCTTGAAGGGAGAGGTGCCTGGATGGGGGACAGTCCACAGCACACCACAGCTCTCTGTCCTCCACACAGCCATGTTTCCTTCTCAAGAAAACCAAATTATGATATAAATGAGGGTCTCACCCAGCACACAGTTAGGATGCAGCACAGAAGACCATATCCTTCAAGATTACTTACTTCTCTGGAGAAAATAGAGTAGGAAGGATGAGTAGAAAAGAAAATATCACAGCAGCAAGTCCTCAGCTATGGGACTTGCTATGACAAGTGGGATAACAAACAGGGAGCAGCTACTTTAAAAAACAGATGCCAACACATGTTCTAAATCCATCTTTTCCTTTCCAAAGCAGTTTAGCAGCACACACAACTGAGTCAGTCTGCCACACTTAGAGGGAAACAAACCCAGAGAAAGGTTTTACTCATGTGGGATGAAAAGGAAGACACAGATGGAGAGGAATAAAAATGCTATTCCCAATTTGAACACTTGGAAATCAAGACCAGAAAAAGGTCAGGATAGTTTGACCCTTTAAATGAACGGGACTCTTCAAATGCTCACAGTTAATCAGATGGTGAGTTGAGGTTTCAGGCTGCAAGCTCCTCTGGCCCAGAGAGCCACCACAGTGCTGGGCTGACCCCAGGGCTGCACCACACTTGTACCATGGCAGCACCAGCATGAGCTGGCAGCTGGACAGGAGACTCAAACTGGGAATCCACCAGGATGATGGGAGAAAGGAGGCAGCCATAAACCATGTCAGCTCTCCTCAGGGAAGCACCAGGTCAGCGTGGTATCCTTATTGTCATCTCCTGCTCCCATTTCTTCCCCGTTCCTCATTTTTGCTTTATCCCTTTTTTTTTGTTTTGTTGCCTGAATGTACTTCCAGAGTCCCTTGCCATGGCAACACCTGCAGGTGAAGGCAGAGCTCATCATCCACAAGCTTTGCCAGTGCTGAAGAGGTAACTAATCACTCCACAAGTGGAGAAGTGCTATCTCCAAGATACCCATGAACAATTTGCAAACGTGGGTGTCCCTGAAGCACCAGCTTCTCACAGGTGTTTCGCTTGCTTCTGCGAACGTCAGGAAAAGCACTTTTCCCCTGCCTGCATCTCATCATGTACCTTGCCTGTGCCACTTCACACTGAGCTGTAACTCCCAGCTCAGGGGGCTGAGGAGAGGAGGCTCTCTGCAGCACTAAGATGTGACAGATCTGCATGAACAGCAGCAGAGCTGCTCAGGGCCCCCACAGCCCCACTGACGCCCCAGGGGAAGCTCAGCCACTGGGACTGGATCAGGAGTGACCAGATCTCTGCTGAGGGAGCCTTGGGGTCTGTCTGCAGCCACAGG